>JAQAHW010000050.1:3310000-3584774 GCA_027580185.1 Tuta absoluta
AATATTCGTTCACGGCTTCGTAGTAGACGATAAAAAACGCAAGATGTCTAAATCTATAGGTAATGTTATAGACCCTGTTACAATAATACAAGGAGGCAAGGACAAGAATAGCCAACCCGCTTACGGAGTTGATACGTTGAGGTAAGAAAAAATTACGAAAATATAAATATCGGGTGATGTTTTACTACTGACCAAAAATGAAAACAGAGTCACTTCTTTGACGTTTAGCGGCTTAATGACTACAGTACGGCCATCCCAATACGCCACAATTTCGTGCTTATGCTTTCGCAGAGGCAGACGGTCCATTTTCCTTGAGATGACATCTGTGAAACATGACGTATTGGGATGGCCTTTATTATGGCGTTTTGCTGTTTTTACTTGTTTAACTACTCAGCAGCGAGTTGACACATTGCTACTATCTAACTATGACATTTACGCCTTTGAAATTAGCTACATAGCGACTGTGTCATTTTGCGTTCTTGACTTTCTTGAAGTTCTGTTATAATATACTTTTCTCTGCTTGAAAAGTTACTCCATTTACATTTTTTTTGTGTTCACATATTTTAGGTTTTCACTTTTTGCCCACGCCTATTTTCTTTCCGCACATACTCTTAACAACTTTTGTTTTTTTACAGGTGGTGGGTAGCCAGCCACTCAACACAACACTCGCAAATCGTAATCAGCAAGAAACTATTAGACGACGTTCAAACCCAAATTATTAGAATACGTAACATTCTCAAATACCTACTAGCCGCCGTCAATGACTTAGAAAAAACGCAATTTGAACAAACACCCAAGTTAAACTATTTTGATGCGTATATGGTGCACGAAAGTAATGAGTTTCTGAAACAAATTAATGATCATTATAATAACTTCAGATACAACCATGTAGCCCAAACTGCGCTCTTTTTCATAAGCAATAAGGTCTCGGCTCTGTATTGCCATTGTATAAAAGATAGACTGTATTGTTCACCGAAAAATTCTGACGAAAGAATTTCAGCACAGTTAGTCATGAATACGATTTTGATCTCTCTGAGTAAAGCCTTAGCGCCTATTCTGCCTCATCTAGTCGAAGAGGCATGGCAATACCACCCGTTATACAAACAACCATTCTTTTTTACTACAGTGTTGCCAACTTTGACGGCAAATGTCGACACAAAAATTATGGACAGTATTTTGGATTTGAAGAGAGATATTTGTGCGATTGCTAAAAACGAAAATTTACGAAAATATTCAGCAAATATCAAGGTTAATTCACAACTATACGATCAGCTAAAAGAGCTAAATATCCAAGATGGAGTCAACGACAGTGTTTTGACAGAAGTTTTGGAGCTGTCAGATGTCAACTTAGCTGTCAAAAGTATTGACAAGTGGGAGATAGAATTGACAGAAATAACTAAAGGGCAGTGTCTTAGATGTAGGAAATATAATGCCGTGGAAAATAACGACAAATGCGTACGGTGTGCAAAAGTTATTGCTAATTTATCATAGTACGCCGTGTGATGCAGGCTTAGATTAGCATCACCCCATTGCTTTCGCGTGGGAGTCGTAAGAGGCTACTAAGAGACTCGAGGGTGTGTATTGCTATCTTAGGGCGATATGCTGACAACCTGTCGCTATGGCGATACACAATTTTCCGAATGACCCTCAACTCAAATATTTGCCTGACGTGGCGTAAATGTCCGTTTTTTTGCGGCCGTTTACGCTCTGCCTACCCCGCAAGGGATTATAGGCGTGATATGTGTAGTTATTAGTAAGTAAGTGTTTTGATTTGTTCTTTTATTTTTAGTTAAGTAGTCAATATTATTTATTGAATTGTTAATTATAATAAATAGGTACCGAAAATTAAATATTAAATTTTATTTCTGCGAACAAGTATGTCAGTTCTAAAAAACATGTTCGTACTTAGCCCTCTACCACATCTACTTTGGTCTGCCCTCCACACACAATTTTTTTCTATCTATCTATATATCATATTAACAGCCACTACAGTCCACTGCTGGACATGTGAAATTAAGAAGATTACATAGGTTAGGCGATGCCCCCATCACTTAAAAATTAATAATTCAAATGTGAACTTAATTTATTGAAAATTTGTTACTTAAATTTGACGTAGTTTTTTGATAAATTACGTTTTCATTGAGTTATGAATTAATTTTCATGTTATCTCATGAAACGAAACGAAATTAATGAAATGAAACAAAACGAAATTAATAATCTAGGTTAGTACTGTCACTCATTGAGATGAGGTATAGTTTATTTAATTGTAGGTATATTTTTGATTGTAAGTTTATTTAGGTATATTTAATATATTCGTGTGTAGGTTTATTTTTATATTATTATATTCTATTGTGCACGTCTAACCCGCCTAATAAAGTCTCACTTTACGTAGGTCAGCTGGAAGAAATTTCTTAGTAGAAATAAGTTGTCCTGTTGTGTCGTTATTCTTTGTATGTGTTTCTTTTGTAATGTTTTTGTGTACAATAAACGGTAAATAAAAAATAAATAAATAAATGATCCGTCATTGCAAAACAATAAACCCAGGTGTATCTTTCATCCAAATCCGTCAAGGATGAGCCAAGCCAAAACATCGGAGGTCAAAAATTCGAATCCTTCTCTAGTCCGACACTTTTCTTTATTTAAATCTTTAAACTAAAGCACGTCTGTCTTATTTTTATTAGTGTTCTGAGTTTTTACTGAGAGATATTGTGTACCCACATTTGGTAACTTGTGAGGTCCAATCTACATTAGGCAAGAATAGTGGTCGTACTTACTTTAGTACATACAATAAAAGTTAATATTGAAAAATATTCACGGCAATTACAGTTATAACAACATAACATTTTGTTAAATTATTAAGTATAGTATTTTTGTTTATTCCTTCTTATGTATTGTGTACCTACCTTTTAGTGCGAACTTTAAGTACGATTATTTTTCGTATTTTTTTGTGTATGGGCACCCGCTTTGACTCTTTGTGTTTATATTTTGGTTGGCCGGTAGAGAATGCCGCGTGGCATTAGGCCCGCCCTTTGTACTTTCTGTGCAATAAAGTTTAAAAAATAAATAAATAACAATTTGTGCCAAAAGTGGCCGTTTTTGGCACTTTAGCCCATAACTTTAATTATAGCTAATATTTTATACAGCTGAAAACCGTTAGCGGGTTTTAATTCAACGTAATGATAATACCAAAACATTGCGCAAATAGAAAAAAAATGTGAAGTGGCGCCGCTATCGAGGCCGTTCACGACTACCCTCGCCTTAACTTGATTTCCCAGTATTGTGTTGCGGCTAGGTGAACTACTACTAAATTCACTGAGTAAACTTGAAATGCGCCATATTGCATCTATTCAGACAAGACTAGACTCCCAGGTCGTCCGGTCTAGTTAAACTTAGACAACTCAGGTTAAAGGCAGATGCACACCGTAGAGTGATGTCAATTCTTACTGACTTACCTTAAGTATGTTAGGTCCTATTTAATTCAGTGTAAATATTTTTGGGTGAGTTCTAGTCGTGAAATTAAACAACTTTCCCAAATGAACGTAGGTCGAAATATGAAAATTAAGTGGACCTCCCATACAAAGGGACTTTTTTTACAATTTGGATAAGATGGAAAAGTAAAAATATTTGCACTGAAATTAAATAGGACCTTATATATTTTAAGATACAGTTTTACAATTTCTTGTTTTCACTGTCGAGGTCATTGACGGCTACCTATTAACTAAATCTGTAGCGTAGGTTAACCTATTAACTTAATCTATGGTATAGTGCCTAGCGCGTGCCTAGGTTGCCTAAGCTGAATTAGATCTAGGTCAGATAGCAGAGCGCATTCGATCATATAGACGAGACGGCTTCCTATTCCGTGCGCAATCTAACTACTGGGTTACTGTTTAGTACTGAGACGGACTTAGTTTGTATATTGACTACTGATCCGCCCAGCGGCTTCACCCGCTGCTACCTAATCCGATACGGCTGGCATTATTTGAGGGCATAAATTACAAAAATTCTTAAGTCGCTTATTTTTTGTGCGATTGCGTGATGTGTGTTTATTATAAAGAACAAATTTTATTTTGTGTTTTTTTTAACGCATGCAGCATACATTTTGATTTAATTGAATGGTAGCTCTTTTATCATAATACATTTTTAAATGTCTATAATTAAAAATGCCAGTATTGTCTATCTGACAGTGTATAAACCCAGTTTCAGTCATTATCTCCACTGAAAACGAAAGTATGTTAGCATATGCCTAAAATGACACAAAATAATAAATTGGGTTCGGACCGTGGTTCGGACAATTGTCCAGAAACTATAAGCCAAAAATGACAACTTTGATATTTTTGAAACATGACAAGCTAGCCATACTGGGCTAACCCGTTTTCCTGAAGGAACAAAGCTTTTTGCGGTTAAAGGTAGGTACCTAAAAACCTGCCTCTTGTATCACACTATCTGTAATATTATATCATGTATGCGACTGAGGGACTCGAGGGTGTGTATCGCAAATTTAGGCGATGGGCTAACAACCTGCCACTATGGTGATACACAATATTCCAAATGACCCTCAAATGTTTGTCAGACGTGGCGTTAATGTCCGTTTTTTAAAGCCGTTTACGCTCTGCCTACTCCGTAAGAGATTATAGGCGTGATATATGTATATCTGTGCTATTAATATCCGTATGCAAGTCGGTTGCGTAGTTTTAAAGATCTAAGTATACAAAGATCTAAACATACGGAAAGCGACTATATTTTATACTATCTAGTGATAAGCCTTGAGAAATAGCTATTGGAGTGATTTTTGAAAAAAAGTATCCTCATTCGTAATTAATTGGCATGAACGATTTTCCATCTCATGCCCGTAGAGCCGACGTAGCTATAGGTACATACTGTTAGATGGTTCTCCCACCTGTTGTCGGTCGCTGCGTATTTTTAACGCACCAAACGCATGCATCTGTCAGACAGAACGAAATTGCGAATTCCGATCTCATACCTCTACAAATGCGGCTACGGTGCGTATGTCAAGTCGTTTGACAGAATCCAGAATTTGCATTAGCAATCTCCTTTTGTCTAACAGACGCGAAGCAATCTCGCCAATCCGCCTGCCGAGTGTGGTGAGTATGGCAATACCCCCCAAAAGGGGGAGGCCCATGTCCAGCAGTGTGCTATTGTGGCTGTTGATGTAATGACATACATTTAATAACCAAAATATAATGACAGTGACGGACGACAAGTAGGAGAAACGACAAGGCGCGAGCAATGTCCCATCCAAACACCATTCGCCATAGCGTAGTAGCCGCCGTAGCCACCGTAGCCTTGCCTCTACGTTGGCGTAGCACAAAGCTACTGGTAAATGCTATTAGCTGCTACGGATTGTATGTCCTACAAAGATACAGAAGGAAAAGAGATTTCTGCAGACATACATAGACATATCACGCCTTTATCCCTTGCGGGGTAGACAGAGCGTCAAAAGCTCGCTTAGAAGGTCGCTATCGCCACGTCTGACAAATAATTGAGGGCCGTTTCAGAAAAACCGTGCATCACTATACCGCGTGTTACAAAATAACAAGTAAAGCCGAGAGGGTGTAAATGGGACCCTTGTAAAGAGTCTATTGACAAAAAATTTAAGCCGTAGTGTCGATTTTGAAAATTACGAAAATTACATTTTTATATCAAATTACTCGAAAAATTTATCGTTGCATCGCAGCACTACTTTGACAGTTTAAAGTTCAACTGAAGTTGCCAACGCGGCGCAACAAGATTCGATATACATTGCTTGTTATTTCATGGGTGTAATCATTTTAATGAACTGAAGATAACCAGAAATGTATGCCAAATCGATATTCGTTGGAATGGAAGTGTAGTACTGACCTAGACTAGTGCTGTTATTATTTCATCGACTGATGAAAATAAAGAATATTATTATTTTTGCGTTATTTTGTAACAGCTTGTAGTGACTGGTTGTCAGCCTATCGCTTTAAACTGTAATACACATGAAACCCTCAAATCCCTTAGTCCGGAGGAGAAATGGGGTGCTGCTATTCTTAGCCAGCATCACACGATCACACGGCTTTCTCCAGACATTACCTGCATATTTCTTATCGTTAGTATTCGTCTCATTTCGATCCTCGATCGCCATCTTGGATTGGTTTCTGAATACGAACCACCTGTGCCCGATGTTATCAGACTACAGGCTTCAACTTTACAAGTGAAATTCGATGTTCATTGCGTAATTGGTTAGCCATTATGATACCAGGAATATTTACCGGCTACGCAATGTACTAAGATTTTCACCTGTAGACTTGTAGACTGTAGTTTCATAACATAGACACTAATAGTAGGTACGTGAGAATATTGGCTCCCTTGCTTGGTGAAGACTTCGAAGTGCACGTTAGCCATTGTCCCCGGTTGATGACGGTCTATGCATTTTCACATCAGAGACTTACTAAAGTACCGCCGTTCCAATAAGTCGTATTTAAAAGCTGTCAGATTCGTGATAATACTATTCAATTAAATTTAAATTCAATTCAATTCAAAAATACTTTATTTTACACAAGAAATACAGTACGGCTTTTGATAGAGCTGTAAGTCGCAAACATCTTCCTACAAATCTCAGCCAATCTACTATGGCAGAGGATCCAATTTTCTTTGTTGACATCTCTTTAAGTATGGAGATGATAGCTGTCAAAGACGACTTATTAGAACGGAGGCGCTTTAGTTTACCAAGTACCAAGGCGGTTTAAAAACGAGAATTTTTAAATTACACCTCTATTCTCTATCTTTAATGCAAACGGAATCCTCTCACAAATATACCTGCCTATCAAATACATAACCACACAATAAATACTTGATTATCTAAACATGTTCTCTGAAAAAACTTAGGTAATTAAAACGAGTCGGCTTTTATACTTTATTGACTATGGAAAAATTATCTGGATCTAGAATGAAAAAAAAAGAAACTCGATTAAACAGGGATTAACAATTTTTGAAACCTTGCAAAATTTTTAAGCGCGGGCAGTGAAAATTTTGCTAGTTTTCAAAAATTCTATACCTAACTCGGGAAGTGTTTTAAAATTTGGTGTTCACTATTCAGGGATTAACCAATAGGTATACGGTTTTTAATTTTTTGTGTGTGCCTTTATAAAAATTTAATCAGAAGTCATCATACCTATCTTTCGGTGGCATACAGAATATATCCTTTACCCATCCTTAATAAAAAAAAATTGATGTTAATGACTTTATCAACTAATTTAAATAAACAAATCGTATGAAAAAGAAACTGCGTCCTTAAGGACTAGTGCTGCACTGCGAGGCTGTCTTATGACAACTCGTGTATGACTTTCGTCCTCTCGACTTATTTTGCAAATATACTTTTCGTCTTTCGTATTCCTTTACCAGTTCAGCGTAAAAACTGAACTAAACTACATAAAGTTTAGCGATTGCCCAGCTCGGGTACAAGAAGCTTATCGTAGAGGACGAAACTCATGCACGAGTTGGCGTAAGACACTCATGAGACCGATGCCTCGCAGTGCAGCACCAGTAGTCCATATGGACGCAGTTTCATACCAACTGTAGTAACCTTACCGATGAGCTGAATAGAAAGCGAAACAGTTGCCGACTTATTTTGCAAATATACTTTTCGTCTTTCGTATTCCTTCGTAAAAACTGAACTAAACTACAATAAGCTTTACCTGTACCTACCTAACCTAGAAATGTTGCTCTACACCCTATAAGAGAGTTATTAATTAAATACCCGAGATTATAAACAGCATACCGACAGAGCAAGTGGCGAGAGAAAACAGCGCTGCGCTGCCAAGGTATTTCAATAAACAGTCATATTTGCAGATTCCGGTTCCTGCAGTGCAGGTATGCCTGTGGTTATGATACCATTCCCTGCCACACAATATACTCGTAGGAGCTTGCTAACAGAAATAATATTGTGACGAGAATCATACTACAAGGCCACAAAAGGTTAATATTATTATCTATGTTTGTCGCCGGCTTAGAATGACATCACCCCATTTCTTTCCCATGGGTGTCGTAAGAGGCTACTAAGGGACTCGAGGGTGTGTATTGCAATTTTAGGAGAGAGGCTGACAAATTGTCACTAAGGCAATACAAATTTTTCGAATGACACTTAAATATTTTGCTGACATGGCGTAAATTTCCGTTTATTCGGTCGTTTTACGCTCTGCCTACCCCGCAAGGGATTATAGGCGTGATCTATGTATGTATGTAAAACTGTAACGAGTTGCTGTTAAATAAATACGACTAACTATTATGGGAGGCCTTAATAAACGCGTCTTTATTTTTTTTGTCTGTTTATCTGCGGGTAGTTTCACGCTAATCTACGAAACTAAAGTAACTATTTTTTTTTTTTTTTTTTTTTTTTTTTTATTTACAACTTTTACACAATCATTACAGGGCAAGCCTAAGGCGATTGCATAAGAAACATACATTAAAGAATTACTTAAAGCTACTACTAAATAACAATAACTGAGATCTTGGAATCTTAACCTATTTACAAACTAAAATATAATATATTGTTGCACAGTATTGCCAGTAAACATAACAAATAATAAATATTTACAAGACAAACTACTTTTATTCTAGTGTTAACAACTTTATGTGTTCACAAAAACTCATACACTCTTTAATAATAATGTGCCACTTATCTGCAAACACATCCACATGCGGATTTTGGGTCAAAAGCTGGTCTACAAGACCAACCCCGCGCAGAACAGGAGACTCACGGTGCGCCACAGTGCGGCACCAGGGGATGGACATAAGATGGTGCGATCGACCGCGTAAATACTTGTTAGGGACAAAAAATCGGAGAGCCACAGATACTAACTCAGGACTGTTGTATTCCCCCCGTAAAATACGTACAACAGTAGTCACTAATTGAAAGTCCCTTCGAGTCTTTAATGAATTAAAGTTCAATGTACCTTGTATAAAGCAAGTCGGGTATAAAAATGGATAGTATCCGTAGGCTTTTTTATACAGAAACCTCAGAAAAGCTTTTTGAACTCTTTCTAGTATCAGTGAGTAAGAGCTTTCGTGCGGACCCCATACCACAGACGCTGACTCGAGTTTACTTCTAACTAATGCTGTGTAAAGTTGCTCTATCGCCTTTGGATCGCTGAAATCCTTTGCGTTACGAATGACAAAACCAAGTCTCTGAAAACATGCCTTTGCCAAGGATCCAATATGGTCATTAAATGTAAGTTTTATGTCAAAAAGTATTCCCAAATCCTTGACAGAATTGACACGAGTGATGATTTCCGTTCCTAGATAATATATGTTATGTAAAGGTTTGATAGCGCGGGAATATGAAAGTACTGAACATTTAGACGGATTAAATAGTAATTTATTAGTAATACTCCACTGAAAAATAGCATCAATATCAGCCTGAAGTCGATGGCAATCCTCAACACACTGTACGGGTCGTATTAGTTTCAAATCATCAGCGTAAAGTAGGCAAGATGAATGTTCAATAACGGAATCTATATCGTTTATCATGAGGATAAATAGAAGTGGACCCAAAATTGATCCTTGGCTAACGCCTGAACGAGTGTGATAAGGCTGGGAAATAAAAGAACCATGTTTCACAAATTGTTGACGGTTAGCTAGATAGTCGGCAATAAACATAAGCAGAGAAGGCGCGAACCCAAGAGAGGAAAGCTTACACAAAAGAACGTCATTATCAACTCGATCAAACGCCTTGGTGAAATCAAAATAAACAACGTCTACTTGGACACCTTTGTCTAAGTAACCGGAAATAGTATGTACTTTTGTCAACAAGTTAGAATTTACTGATCTGCCTTTTCGAAAACCGTGCTGTGAATTGCTTAAATATGGATCAATTTGTTCAATAAGTTTGGAGTGAATGATAGTTTCAAAAACCTTGGCCAATGCGGAAGAAATCGCGATGGGACGATAATTTTCCACTGGTATTTTATCTTTCGATTTTGGTATTGGACTGACTTGGGAAAGTTTCCACATTGATGGATATTTTTTAGTTCTAATAGAGAGATTTAAAATGTACAACAATGGATCTTTGATAAATTCTTGGCAAGCTTTTAGAATGTAACTGGGTACATTATCGGGTCCTACCGCACAACTAGATTTTAATTTTTTGATTGCTAATTGAAGGTCGTACACGCTAAAACTGTCTATATTAATATAATTAGCGGATGAACTATTGTCTTGTTTACTGGCTATTTCTGCTGATAATATAGGAATTTGGGGAAGAAAGACACTTGAAAAAAAATTCGCGTAAGCTTCAGCAGCATCTGTACCCTCTACAGGTTTATCGTGATAAGTTACTCGAGAGACAAACCCGCCATTGGTCTTAAGATTGGTAATGTGTTGCCAAAATTCCTTTGGGTTTCTTTTTATATTTTTTTGTATACTGAAGACGTAAAAATCGTATGCTTCTGAAATTTGCAATTTAAGGTCAGCTCTTAGTTTAGAAAAGCATTTGTATACCGATTTATCATTAGTCGATTTCCAGGTTTGGTGTAATATTGCCTTGCGTCCTAGGCCCTTGATAATATCAATTGTATACCAAACAGGATAACGTCTCACTGCACCTTTAGGGCGGCTTTTTTTCGGCATACTTTGGTCAAATATGTCGTATACAATTATATAAAACGATTCGATAGCACCATCTACGTCGCTAGCATCAAAAACAGAATCCCAAGAAGCCTCACAAAAAAGAGAGTAGAGTAAGTCGAAATCCGCCTTTAAAAAGTTCCAATCCTTACGGTTATTGATATTACTAGGTGGCAATGGAGACTTGCGAACTTTAGATTTGGAAAGAGGAAAAGAAATATTGAGCGGTGGATGGTATTTATCTGCACTTGGCACTAATCCATTTATGGACTCGCTTACTCTTACTTCTTCACTGTCTTCTGAGACCAAAACTACGTCAAGTCTGCCCCCGTGGACATTCATTACTTCGCAAACATCTTTTAATCCACAAACATTTAAAAAATAACCAAAATAGGCAGTAACCGTCTTAGAACAACTATTTAAATTTATGTCACCAATTATTATCATTTTACCCTTAACATTAGACAACATTATTTGTTCAACTTTTTCAAACCATTGCATATAAATTTCATCTGGCGCGGTAGGTGGGATGTAGATAACACACACATAAACAGTTAAATCTTTAACAGTGAATGAGGTCCACATATCTTCACACCGATCCGTTTCCATATCGAGACAACGCCGTAAACAAATGTCAGGGCAAGCTGCAAGTAACACTCCACCTCCGGCTCCTCTACATCTATCACGACGACTGATAGACCATCCACTTTCCATCAGTTCCGAGTCCAAAACAGATGAGTCAAGATTTGATTCAGTAACAGCAACAATATCAGCTTCATGAAGTGCTAAGTTAGATCTCCAATACTTCAACTTTGTTTTGAGACCTCGAACATTTTGATATGTAATACTTAGACCCGGTCCTGAGCTACATGAAGTGACCGGTGATTTACTTGCTTGGTCGGGGGGCTCGAAAGGGCATCCATTCTCTGATTCTCGCATTGTTAGGCCACAAGGTGGGTGACATACATTTCTCAAACAATGGTTCGGTCACACCTATTTTATACGACTTGTAATCACCTCGTGCTCTTAGCTATATATATATATATATAACTATGGATTTAATAAAACTAATGATGGTGTATAGACTATATTATAGGCTGGTTTGTATCGCAGAATAATTGCTTATGCTTACGGGAAATACGATTTCAAAAATATTTAGACCATGGTTCTAGGTTCTGAATATCCGTTTTTGAGCACGTCAAACCATAGTAAAACTATCGAAAACGTCCTTGAAAATGACCGTTTAAAAAATATCGAAATTTTCTGTAACTGCCTCGTTTACGGTTTCGTTGTTTTTCAGGTACCTAAACCACAATCAAAAGGGTTTTTAATTTCAATTACATCTCATGCGATTCCGCATCTTCGTTAAATAGAGCGCAATGTTTTTTTTTTCATTTATTTTGCTCTTAAAAATTAAAAAAAACATTACATGACTTCACTAAACCCGAAAAGGTTTGTCTTAACATCAGGCTTTCCAGCTCATTATTTATAATATAACATACACATGTATTTTTCGATATCGAAATTCTTTCGGTAGTGGTACCGCTGTACCACTTCCGTACCGCTGTACCGCTGTACCGCTGTACCACTTCTACCTTTTTTGTACCGGTACCATAACCTATATCATAACCTTTTCCATCTACCTTTAAAAGTATACCGGTAGTTTAACCCTATGCCTTAACCGAAAACGATCCATGGTCCAAAGTTCAAGCTGTCTAACCCAGCCCGATCTTGACTGTACCTACTCAAGATACAACAATTCCATTACAAATAGAGAAAAGACTGAAACTCTCAATTTTCAAAGTCCTCGAGGCGATTCAGACGAAAATGTCAAGCACATTCGTTCTAGCCTCTTCAGCCGTCTGAACATCCCTGATCTAGGTTAGACGTAAGGGAGACTTCACACTGTATATTCTACATACACGCCTTTATCCCTTGCGGGGTAGGCAGGGCGTGAACGGTCGTAAAAGACGAACATTTACGCCACGTCTGACAAGCATTTAAGGGTCATTTAGAAAATTGGGCATCACCATAGTGACAGGTTGTGGCACTTCTTTAAACACCTACATTGTAGGTACCTAAGGTGTCGTTTGTTTGTATGCAGTCAATAATCTACGAAACTACTTACTGTACCTACATACACATATCACACCTTTATTCCTTGCGGGGTAGGCAGAGCGTTAACGGACGTAAAATATAGTCGCTATCGCTACGTCTGACAAATATTTTAGGGTCGTTTCAGAAAAATCATGTATAACTACAGCCTGAGGAAGAGCGGGGCCTTCTACTTAAAAGAAGTGCACCAAAATATGTGTACCTACTATAATCTTATTTTGTGAATGAACAGGTAGTAAGTTTTTGGCTGCTGCCAAAAATTATAATACACATGAAACGCGAGAGTCGCCTCTTACGACACCCGCGGAAAAGAAGGGTGATGCTATTCTAAGTGGCGTTAGGGTGCACACAGTCTGTCAACCCCTTTATCTAGACTAAAGTGCCTACCTAAGTCCTAGACCCAGGCCAGATGCGAGATGCACGCCCCGGGGCACACAATTACCTCACATATTTGGATCTCTATTATTCGCGGTTGGGGGTGGTATTTACCTTCATAGGGTTGCAAACTCCTTATTAAGAAAAGCCGGACTAAGAGCAGTTAAAAGCCGGACATTTTGCCTTCTTCGTTTGTGTGGGACAGCGAGTCATCCATCGACCCGATGAACCCTGGCGTCAGAGTTTTCAACCGCCTACTACTACTAGTAGACCTCTGACATGGTTGTGCAACGATCGCTGTCTAAGTAATCATAGGTAGCAACCGGGACCGACGGCTTGTCGTACCCTCCGAAGCGCTTGTCATTTAGCCTTAAAAGCCGGAGACATATATATTTTTTACCATAATCAATGAATTTGTAGGCTGACATAGAACGTGCTCTTTGGGTTGACATCAGTTCTAGTGGTGAAAACCTGTAATTGGCTTTCTGGCTTTACTATTGGTGTGTAAAATGTTACAATAGCTGTTGGTTTTCCAAAATAAATAAAAACCAAAATGCGTGTAGGCAAGTCGCATGTTTTAAGCAACTACTAACAAAGTTCGCGCTCACTGGAACTGAACTATCACTTATAATTTGTGGTTTTCTCAATTATTTATTTTCATAAATATACATGCACGCGGCCTGACCAAAAAACTTACAAAAGTCAGACAGGCCGGAGACCGTATAAACGGATTTTGACGGCTGATGTGGCGCAGTGGTAGAGCGACAGCCTGCGGCGCAAAGGTTCTCGGTGGGGCACTCACAAAGTTGATATTTATCACTTTGTGAATTTATTCCCGGTCTGATAAAGACATTGCCAAACCACCTGATTGTCTGAAAATAAAGATGGTTCCGTGCTTCGGAGGGCACGTAAAGCCGTCGGTTCCGGTTGCTGCCTATGATTACTTAGTCAGTGGTCGTTACACAACCATGTCAGAGGTCTACTACTAGTAGAAGACAGTTGAAAAAACTCTGTCACCATGACTCTGTGTCCCACTCGAAATCCAAACAAACAAAAATGTCCGGCTTGCCAGACGGTTGGCAACCCTATTCATGTGGGCTATTTGCCTACCTTGGACATTTGTCTTTGTGTGTGTTAGCTCTTCAGCGGTCATGGAGCGGTCAGTTTTGTTTTGGTAGACGCCTACAAAGACAATAGATACGGCTGGCCCGCGCTGGCGTTGGAAATACATCTGTTTTGTAGAAAACAGAAATCTAATCTAATTCTGATTCTAGCCTGTAATGTCCCATTGCAGGGCAAAGGCCTCCCTTGATTTCTTACATTCTTCCCTCCTTCATCCAAAAGGGGCTACCAAATTATAAATAAACAAGCGGCCTGCTCAGCAGTTTTACCCGCTCTTACCGTTTTCCCGCGGGAATGAGACATTTTAATATGTTCTATGCCTATGTTCACCAGGGTTAATATACGATTCTAATGGTAAAAGACTTTTTTTAATTGTCAAGTAGTTTCGGAGCCTATTTAATTCAAACAAACAATCTTTCCTCTGTCTTAAATTAGTAAAGAAAATAATAAATACCCTGGATAATTCACACAGCGCCACCTAGCCCCAAACTAAGCAAAGCTTGTTCTCTGGGAACTAGATAGTTTCAGGGTTGATATTATTACTTAAATACTTTTTTGTAAATAAATTCATATTATACTAAGAAACACCTAAAATTAACGTTCCAAAGTAAATCAGTTGATCGGTAATTTTTTATGGGAGGCACTGGGAGTCCAAATATATTTTTTTATTTCGACCAATGTTCCGACCTATGTTTCTTTGGAAAAGTCGTTTCTTATCACCAGCCTTTCTTGACTTTTTGCTATCGGACACTCGTAAAATTTCGCCCTATATACATGATTTTGAATGGGTATGCATTTTTCTTCTTTGTATAGTTCACAACTTTTAGATTTTCCCTGCCCGTATGCATTAGCGAGTATAAAACGAAAGGGAAAATAAAATTATGTTGGTAGCTGTTCTATAACGCCGTATTAAATTCTTTGAAAATATTAGGATGAGTTCTATTCGTAAAGCTAAAGCTACACAACTTTCCCCAAGTAATATGGGCTGAAATATGGAAAAAATTCTGGGCCTCCCACACAGAGAGTTGTTGTTTGAACAATATTGTATGGGAGTTCCAAATAATTGTTTACTAGTTCGAAAAAATGTTACTAAGAAAAGTTGTACAGTTTCACGAGTAGAACAAACCCTATAAATATTTAGGACCTTAGGTATATCCTTCTATGTGCATCACTATGTATTTTAGACGTTAAGTCAGTGTTTAATCGCCTAGACTAAAAGCAATTGTGGAATTTTTCGTAATCGCCTCACCAGCAGCCACTTTACCAGCAAATGAAGATGAACTGCCACTCTAGAACCACCCGCTCCACGAGATTACATTAATGTGGCCAACTACCTCCATTTATTTCGGAAAGACTTGCCAACTCTCGCTAACAGCTTAAAAATATTGTAAGTATATATTTTCTTTGCTAATAAATGTTGCAACAAACTTGTTCGTTTTCTTTTTTAGGGTTCCGTGCCCAAAGGGACAAAACGGGACCCTATTACTGCAACTTGACTGTTTGTCTGTCACCAAACTGTATCTCATAAACCGTGACAGTTAGACGAATGAAAGGATATTGACCTCAATTAGGGATATGAATTCTCCTTATTTGCCTTAAATTAGTGCTGTCACTTTCCGTTAAATAGGTTTAGAAAAGGATAGGAGATATTTTAGTCGTATCATGTCTTATAGTTTCATGCAAAATACGTGTTATCTGTCAAAATAAGGCGACGATCAAAACAATGGCGACTAATATACTAGGAAAGGCGAAAAACCATTGTCGCTTTAAAAAATGACAGGACTTAAATATCTCCTATATCCTTTTTTAACAGAAATTTTATTTGACAGAAAGTGACAGCACTAATTTAAGGCAAGTAAAGAGCATTATCAAACTAATGTTTGAGAATCTTATGTAAAAATAATGATCAATTTTGTTAGGTCAAAATTTTGAAAATACTGGAATGACAATTTGTATACTTAAGAATATTGTAGTATCTCATTCCGTTTGCCCTATTTCCAACTACACTCTGCAAGATTGAGAGTGAGGGGCAAAAAAGATAGCTGTTATGAACATAAAAACTCTTTGCAAAGTAGACTAAAGCAGATTTGAAATGTAAGATGTTCGAAAACGTGTTTTTTTTTTCATTCTGATCGGCAGCCATACTGCACGCAAGTATGTTCTTTAAAATAAGTTGTTTAATGCAGATAAGTGAATTTAGTTATTTGGTGATAACTAATCCGAATCTTTTAAGTTTTCTGTATTGGTTTGATTCTGTTGTGTATGTTGTAAGCAATAAAGTGTTCATCTATCTATCTATCTTTTATGCCAACCCTGTGTTAACGACAGGGGGGGAGATAAAACTTGTTCTGGAATAACACTGTCTCTACTGTAAAGTCCGTTAAATTTTTGTATAATTATTCCTTTTTATTTTCGTATTTTGACAGATGCAGGGAGTTTTTCACTTTCATCCCTTAATTTTTTTTCTTGACAGACTCTTTTTTTTACAGCTTGTTCAAAACGTGTCGAAAAACCGCTTAAACTCCAAATGAAGACGAATCACCTCTGCTGAGCGCAATATACTCCCTTACGGATCTCGGTGCTACGAGATTAGATTTATAAGGGCCTCACTTACCTCCATACGTCTTTGCAGGACGCGTGGGGTTAAAATCGAACTGTGAGGGCGATTTATGGCAACCGTATCAAAATTAAGGCCGGAGTTTTGTAGGCAGGGCTCTGCTGATTGGGGTTAAATAAATCAGGAACGGAAAAGCTTGTGTTATTATTATTATGTTAGCTTACGGTGTCGATTCGCTCATACGAACGTACATTCATATTTCTTACGGGGGAAGCACATTTACACCACGTCTGACAAACATTTGAGGGTCATTTCGAAAATTGTGAATTAACATTGTGACAGGTTGCCAGCCCATCGCCTAAAATTGCAATACACACGGAACTCTCGTATCCATTTGTCGTAGCATATGGCACCCATGGGAAAGAAATGGGGTGATGCTATTCTAAGCCGCGATCATACGGACCACACAAAAAAATTGGACCTCCTCAATCAAAGAGACCTTGACCTTCAAATTGTTTTTTTTTTTCAATTTTCTACCTATGCTCGTTGGGGAAAATTGACCAGTTTTCTGGTTCATACCTTAAAATATTTGCATTTATATTTTTAATTATTTTATTTTTTTCTGCCGTGTGATTCCAGCTTAGAATAGCATCACACCATTTCTTTTACGTGGGAGTCGTAAGAGGCGACTAAGGGACTCGAGGGTGTGTATTGCAATTTTAGGCGATGGGCTGACAACCTGTCACTATAGCGATACACAATTTTCCGAATGACCCTCAAAAATTTGTCAGACGTGGTGTAAATAGCTGTTTTTTGCGGCTGTTTACGCTCTGCCTACCCCGCAAGGGATTTTAGGCGTGATATGTGTATGTATGTATATTTTTACATCATGTATTTCATAACTTACAATCGCACTGTCAATTTCAACTGTAACAGCCACAACAGTCCACTGCTGGACGTGGGCCTCCCCCAATTGGAGGGTGTTTACCATACTCACCACGCTTGGCAGGCGGATTGACGGATAAAGTGCCAGGTTTTTTATTCACTGGGAAGGCTACTGCCTAATATTTATGTATATATTTTATATTATTTATATGTATATATATATAATATATGTTTATATATAATTATTAATTACATATATTAGTGTTCGTCATACTAGTTTATTATTGAATTTATTTTGCACCTGCCTCGCCCATTTCCACCTGCCCTAAGGTAGACTGGTAGATAATGCCCTCGGCATTAAGTCCGCCCATGTAAATTAATTGCATAAAGTTAAATAAATAAATAAATAAATAAATACTGCCCATTCCCTAGATTTATCCCTAGGCACAAGTAGGTAGGTAACTAGATATCTACCATACAATAGTTACCTATGAAATTTACTATCAAAACTTTGTAACTAAGTTCATATTCTATTAGCAACCAGCTGGTCTGTGCTATTAAGTGATTGTAATAATGTGCAATGACAGGGACCACGCTAAGTCTCCTGCACTAATGCAGTAAGTTGGTCTGGAGTTACTGGAACTGCAGTTAGTAGTTAGCGGCCGGACGCAAGTAAGCTTTAGAGTAACTACTATGCATTTTGATGCAGTCGGTCTCACTATAGTCTGTAAGTTGAAATAGGTACTTATCTTTTTGTAAACAAATAAAGCAGGTGGTTTCTTTTCCAAGTATCCACGTATTACACAATTGAATACTTTTGGAACAAATGGACTAATATCAACAAAAACATAAAATGCAGTAGTAGTGGCTATTTAATGCTGTCGAAAACAATCAAAACATAAGAAATAAAACAAATTCTAATTCAGCAAATACTTTATATACTTAAAACATTAACAGGGAATTATAAAACACCTGCTCGAGCCTCGAGAAGAAAGCGCGGCTAATCAAAAAAGGTCGGTGTTTTCTTATTGTCAGTATTACACTAATATTATTCATATAACTAATTGGCCAAATTTGACAAGATATACCTACACGTACAGAATATAGCCAAAATTAGGTAGGTAACTAGATATCTTCTACAATAGTAACCTATGAAATTTACTATCAAAACTTTGTAACTATGTTCATATTCTATTAGCAACCAGCTGGCCTGTGCTATTAAGTGATTGTTATAATGTGCAATGACAGGGACCACGCTAAGTCTCCTGCACTAATGCAGTAAGTTGGTCTGGAGTTACTGGAACTGCAGCTAGTAGTTAGCGGCCGGACGCAAGTAAGCTTTAGAGTAACTACTATGCATTTTGATGCAGTCGGTCTCACTATAGTCTGTAAGTTGAAATAGGTACTTATCTTTTTGTATACAAATGAAAACAAGTGCCTTGTGATGCCGGCTTAGAATAGCATCACCCCATTTCTTTCCCGTGGGCGTCGTAAGAGACGACTAAGGGACTCGTCGAGGGTGTGTATTGCTATTTTAGGCGATGGGCTGACAACCTGCCACATTGTCGCTACACAAAATGTGTATGAAAACAGGTAGTTTCTTTTCCAAGTATTACTTACACAGTTGAATATTTTTGGAACAAAATTGCCTAATATAATATCAACAAAAACCTAAAATATAATCATAAGATAAGAAATAAAGCAAATTCTAATTAAGTAAATAATTTATACACTTAAAACGTTAACAGGGAATTATAAAACACCAGCTCGAGCTTCAAGAATATAACGCGGCTTAACGAAATGTTCGGTGGTTTTGTTTTATCACCTGTATTATGTGTTACACTTATATTAGTCGTGTAACTGATTGGTCAAATTCACGTCAAATTTGACAAGATAAGTATCTACACGTACAGACTATAGCCAAAATCATGTAGATAAGTAACTAGATATCTACTATACAATAGTAACCTATGAAATTTACTATCAAAACTTTGTAACTATGTTCATATTCTATTAGCAACCAGCTGGTCTGTGCTATTAAGTGATTGTAATAATGTGCAATGACAGGGACCACGCTAAGTCTACTGCACTAATGCAGTAAGTTGGTCTGGAGTTACTGGAACTGCAGTTAGTAGTTAGCGGCCGGACGCAAGTAAGCTTTAGAGTAACTACTATGCATTTTGATGCAGTCGGTCTCACTATAGTCTGTAAGTTGAAATAGGTACTTATCTTTTTGTATACAAATGAAAACAAGTGCCTTGTGATGCCGGCTTAGAATAGCATCACCCCATTTCTTTCCCGTGGGCGTCGTAAGAGACGACTAAGGGACTCGTCGAGGGTGTGTATTGCTATTTTAGGCGATGGGCTGACAACCTGCCACATTGGCGCTACACAAAATGTGTATGAAAACAGGTAGTTTCTTTTCCAAGTATTACTTACTACTTACACAGTTGAATATTTTTGGAACAAAATTGACTAATATAATATCAACAAAAACCTAAAATATAATCATAAGATAAGAAATAAAGCAAATTCTAATTAAGTAAATAATTTATACACTTAAAACGTTAACAGGGAATTATAAAACACCAGCTCTAGCTTCAAGAATATAACGAACGCGGCTTAACGAAATGTTCGGTGGTTTTGTATTATCACCTGTATTATGTGTTACACTTATATTAGTCGTGTAACTGATTGGTCAAATTTGACAAGATAAGTATCTACACGTACAGACTAAAGCCAAAATCAAGTAGATAAGTAACTAGATATCTATTATACAATAGTAACCTATGAAATTTACTATCAAAACTTTGTAACTATGTTCATATTCTATTAGCAACCAGCTGGTCTAATGTGCAATGACAGGGACCACGCTAAGTCTCCTGCACTAATGCAGTAAGTTGGTCTGGAGTTACTCGAACTGCAGTTAGTAGTTAGCGGCCGGACGCAAGTAAGCTTTAGAGTAACTACTATGCATTTTGATGCACTCAGTCTCACTAGGTATTAGTGTGAAATTATACTAGTGACCGATAGCGAAACCTCAGTATGGGCTGGTGATAAGGAAAAAAAAAAACAAAGTAAATATAATAGGTTCCCCCATGGTTCCCCTGATTCACTTAAAAATTTTGTCCCTTTCATTAGCGCTGCGCCAGAGAGAAACAGACAATATTTTGCGCTCAAATATTTGCGAAAATTTATGGTTTTTCCAAAGTAGAAATTAAAAAATACCGTTACAATGTCTAATTTACGTATTCGTACTAGACAAGGTATTTATTTAAATTATAGCTTATTTTTTGTAATTACTTAAACTGTAGACATAATATTGAAAAAATGCAAATGATTCAAATACAGGTTACTTTGGAATTTTTTCTATCTAGTTTTGACAAATTGTGTATCTGATAGGTATATTTCTGCTCCGTGGGTACATATCTGTTAGATCCTAGATCCTCGACAATGACATATACCTATGTATACTCTAAGGACATATACTTAGATGAAAAATTGGTCCTCGCCACAAAGTAAGTATTGGCGGCGGTCGCTGTGAGCGCTAGCGAACCAATAATTTATCTTATTTATTTCAAAATTTTATATTGCTATAATTGTAATAAAACTGGTTTAAAAATCTTACTCGCGCTATATCCGCCTTAAGTCTTGAAATTATTAACAAATCTTTCATGCCAAGATATAGACAATTTTTTGTAGTGAAAATCGCTTAGTTATGCTTTTTGGCGCAGTACTTCAGTAGAGTCTAGTAGAGTCGGAAAAACAGTAAAATCGCGCGGAAATTCGAGCGCAAAATAATTGGCTGTTTATCTCTGGCGCAGCGCGAATGAGAGTGGCCGACTTTTCGGAATAACCTGCCCTTAATATTTCAGAATTACCGAGGTACTCCATTTGTTGCCAAATTGGAGTCTTCATTAAAGTCTCGAGTCCCAACAAATCAAAATTACAAAATAATAGATTTGTAATAACAATGAGATTCGATTCGAAGAATTGCGCTAAATTGAGCTCATTCACAAATTGAAGAGAAACGAGGAACGCAACATGAAAAATTAATTAAGGGTGATCACTAAGGTTTTATGTACATGGTTTTATTTTGCGCAAATTTGAAAAAATGTTAGCGCCCGCCGGGATTTGACCTCTGGACCGTGGGGTACTGTCCCACTGCTCTGCCAACTGAGCTACCGGCGGCGCTTCGACTGATTGGCTTCTCATATTGATTGACAATGAGGTCAATTCGGGATTTAAATTTTCCTTACTTGCCTTAAATTAGTGCTGTCACTTTCCGTCAAATAGGTTTAGAAAAGGCTAGAAGATATCTAAGTCCTGTCATTTTTAAAAACGTCAAGGGTTTTTTCGCTTTTCCTAGTCAATTTAGTCGCCAATGTTTTGATGGTCGCCTTATTTTGACAAATAACACGTATTTTGCATGAAATTATAAGACATGACACGACTAAAATATCTCCTATCCTTTTCTAAACCTATTTAACGGAAAATGACAGCACTAATTTAAGGCAAGTAAGGAGAATGTACATCCCGAATTGTGGCCATGTTTCATTATATTTGAATGACTAATGATGATCAATTATGTTTTATGATTAATATTTTTGTTTATAATTTATTTTTTATTTATGATTTTGACATTTAATGATTAATACATACCTAAGCTCAAAAATAGGTTTGTTAGGCGTCAAACGCCAGGTTAGGTTAAAATTGCTACCGCAACGCACGAGCCAAACGAGCAGAGATGTAATTGCGTGGAGGTTGTTGTTGTTTACAGGTTTGTACGTCTGAATGCTGTACAGACCCGACTACAGCACAGAGTACGGATGCCTGCCTGTGCTGTAGTCGGGTTTGTATTTACGCTGCCCGGCCAAGCGGTCTGACGCAGTCGCAGTGGGCCTGGTTGTCTCATAGAAAACTGAAATATTAGTTTTCTAATTTTACAATGAAATCTCTTTTTGAGAAAGCTAATAAACGTGTCGTAAAAAAATAGGGGGTTTTCGCTTTATTATATTTTAATCTCTTCCCTAGTCGCTGGAAAGATGGCGCTATACCTACTTGGTACGTTAACGTGAGGAACGGAATTCCCCTAAATTTAGGATTTTTTCACTTGGATGTATAAAATCGTAAAACGATACGTAACTAATCATTATTACATCACTCGCATCACAAAAATATTTACTTTCATGAGTTTCCCTGCATATTAACGAAAACCACAACGAAAACATTGAACAAACAAAACAGAATATTAATTAATAGCAAAGCGTTAAATAAGAGGATAGATTCGGAATTAACAATTACTTTCTTTTTCATGCCTTCTGGCTTTGGCATCTAGTGACGTAGTCAGTTTAATGCCATCTACAGTTCTTGGAATACTAAACTATTTTTTAATTCCCACAAAGAAAACTCCCTATTATTTTGTAATATTCCACGAACTGCCAACCCTACCTGCCGGATAGATATACGTGATTCGAAATTCAAAAGTGTCCATCCATGCTCTCTAATTGGCCGAGATTCATTTGGCGGGAAACGCTATTTATCTACATTGGATAATTTCGTAATACAGTTATTTTCATTCACTGCGCTGAATAGCCAATCAGAATCGTCAAAGTTTTGGTTTTTGATATTCATAATTCTTCGAAAATTGGATTGTGTTATGCGGATAGTACCTAACCATCTTTAAATTGCGAGAGTGTAGTAAACACCACAGCCAAAGTTATATGGAGTAGCAAGAGCGACTGTGTCCAAACGCACCAATAGGAAATAACTAAACTTTATCATTGTCATTTTTCGACCACTACAAAAAGGCACAGTCGAGACTGGCGCCATTAGTTCCCCGGTTGGCTACCTCGACCACTCTTCTAGAATACTTCTTCTTCTTTTCGTATGGGACACCGAGTCGTCCAACGACCCGATGAACCCTGGTGTCAGAGTTTTTCAACCGCCTACTACCACTAGTAGGCCTCTGACATGGTTGTGTTACGACCGCCGTCTAAGTAATAATAGACAGCAACCGGGACCGACGTCTTAACGTGCCCTCCGAAGCACGGAACCATTTCTTTTCGGACAATCAGTTGGTTCACCCTGCAATGTCCTGACCAAACCGGGAACAAATTCACAAAGTGATAAATATCAACTTTGTGAGTGTCCCACCGAGAATCGAACCCGGAACCTTTGCGCCGCAGGCAGTCGCAGTCAAATAGTGGTAGATGTGCGCTGGCTCTTAACGTCATGCACTGTCATCAGAGTTCTTTGGTCTGTGGCAACAGCTGGCTTCTTGCCAATCGAAAATCAAAACCATAAATTTAGCCATATATTAAATGTCCTTGACACTGGCGAAATCATAACGGAAACGCCATAAAATCAAGAAATTGAATAATAAATGTCAACAAATTAACTATATTATGTAGTTTCCATTCCGCTTGTTATATTCAACTCTCTCAACTTAAATTTTTTCTGTTTTTATTGTTTGGAGAAAAAACCAAAGGTAATGGAAATTTACGTTTTTGTTGTATTTTTTAACTATTGTTTTCTTTAACCTTGACTCTGGCAGAATCATCGTCTGAAGGCGATGGAAGCCAAATATATAAAAAAAAAAAAATTATGTAGACTAGCTATTCAAAACACAGATGTATTATATTCTCTTGGCACAGATGAATAAGATAATTCACACAACATGCACAAATAACCCAAAATTAAAAGACTAAATAAACTCATATTCCCATGTGAAAACATACCTATTCAGAACACGTGCTCAAAACATAGGTATCTGAATCAAACTAGCATGCCCTTAGACTGCTAGCATTCTGGTAAAATTCCTTATTCTAGGGTAGAGAATGAGGAAAAATGGTTAAATTTCCTCATTCTTTGTACTCTGAAACGGACACGGACAGTCATTCCAGCTCCAATGAGAACCTGAAAAAGAAACGGAAGACCTCGTAAGTACTTTCAAATGCTTATTAAATTGATGAGTCAGTCATCAGTCTAGAGTAGTCCACTGCTGGACGCAGGCCTCCCCCAGGGTAAGCCATATGGCACGATCTCCCGTTTTCGCCATCTAGTCGCCATCTTTGAGTCATCAGTCTATCTGGTCAGCATCAAACCCTACGCTTGCCGGTTTGTTTGCTAGGCGTGGCTATTTACCTTCAGCCTCGATATGCTCCTCAAATTGTTAAGGACAAACGCAGCCTAGAGCGGACTGCACGTGCGGGATGCCGCGCGGGAAGTTGCGCGGCTTTACATTATAACTCGTCCGAAATTAGAAGGCCTATCGTGCTTAAGTAGCTGTAATAAGGCAATATGTCGCCGTGTCCGTACGGTTTGTAGTATCCGTATATGTTTCTAAAAAAGGTGGTAACTGACCATGACAACGAGTAGAGCTCACCCTAAAAATATTTGCACTCGATTTAATAACACATTATAGAGGTAATTCGATACAAAAGCGCCGGGAGCTGATTGAGTGTAGTTCCCCATTTTGGGAATTACCAACACGTGCCGGGTAGGTTCAGTCCAGTCCGTTCTTCCGAGAACAACTCGTAAGCCCAGTCGCGCCCCAAGCGCGCGATCGGGCTGTTTGTTTGGACAACCACAAAACTTCTCCGGGTGAGCTCCTGCTCCCCACTATACAGTCAGGTGTAGATATTCATAGCCCCGGGGCTAAAATCATAGAGTCCAGAACTAAAAAAATATATTTGTGTATCCGTTATAGGTGTTTCTCACTTATCCAGGTCCTAGTTAACCAGGTTTCACTGTAGTAGAAGATCTAAACTGGTATTATGCGTCTCATGGCATACAATGTTACAATGCTTATTCTTTATCTTTTTGAGAATTTCTTCAATGTACTAAAATAGTAAATCACAACAATCGCATGTTAGACGATGTTCTTACAACCTTTTCTAATGCCAAAGTCAAGGTAAGTGATGAACGGGATACTCTACGTGTACCAAATTTCATCCAAATCGGTCTAGCGGTTTGAGGTAACGAGTCAATCAAAGAGGCAATCTGTCTAGCGGTTTGATATAACGAGTCAATCAATGAGGCAATCTGTCTAGCGGTTTGAGGTTATGAGTCAATCAAAGAGGCAATCTGTCTAGCGGTTTGATATAACGAGTCAATCAATGAGGCAATCTGTCTAGTGGTTTGATATAACGAGTCAATCAATGAGGCAATCTGTCTAGCGGTTTGAGGTTATGAGTAAATCAATGAGGCAATCTGTCTAGCGGTTTGAGGTAACAAGTCAATCAATGAGGCAATCTGTCTAGTGGTTTGATATAACGAGTCAATCAATGAGGCAATCTGTCTAGCGGTTTGAGGTAACGAGTCAATCAATGAGGCAATCTGTCTAGCGATTTGAGGTAACGAGGCAATAAATGAGGCAATCTGTCTAGCGGTTTGAGGCAACGAGTCAATCAATGAGGCAATCTGTCTAGCGGTTTGAGGTAACGAGTCAATAAATGAGGCAATCTGTCTAGCGGTTTGAGGTAACGAGTCAATCAATGAGGCAATCTGTCTAGCGGTTTGAGGTAACGAGTCAATCAATGAGGCAACCTGTCTAGCGGTTTGAGGTAACGAGTCAATCAATGAGGCAACCTGTCTAGCGGTTTGAGGTAACGAGTCAATCAATGAGGCAATCTGTCTAGCGGTTTGAGGTAACGAGTCAATCAATGAGGCAACCTGTCTAATTCCAAGCTAAACTCGCGCAGTGGAAGCGATTTACACAGGTAAATTTCGAGCAAGATACCAGGAGTTCAACTGGAGGCAGACAATGGCTGCGTTACGCAGCGCTAAATAACATACGCTGCACAATATATCAGCGCATACTATGAATCAAACGTGAACCTAAATCTATTTAACCTAATTAACTAAGTTGAGTGAAATTGGCAAATGATGTGTTCCAACCTTTACATAACTCGAGTCGGTAGTAAATACCGTCTGCCGATCTGGCGTTACGTCACACGTATTAGCACTAGATTCTAAGTAAGTACCTCCAAATTATATCACCCCACGAATTCCGCAATTCGTACTAAGGAGTCACAATGATATGGTACAACAAATATGAGTAAAGGGAACACACCATTAACACAAAGAAACAGCTTTATACTAAAACAACTAGGTTTACTTACAGTCAACGTGCCGGCGCAAATGCATAAAATACCCAACGGAGAAAGGAAGTACAGGGAATGGATCAAATAGGAATTCCGTGGGTACTTACAGGGCTGGGTGGAAAAGATATCGACACCCAGCATTCCACTACAGCCTTGGCGCGTTATTCACTTCAAACCACTCACAGCTTCTGTTCGTATTTCACTTTGATATTAGTCATTACGCGTGACCCAACCCGAATTTGGGTCGTACAAACGCGAGCCGATATGGCCACTTGATGCCTATTCAACGCGACGCTCACGTGGAAGACGTCGAGACATCCAACAATCACTAAGCCTGGTATTCTAGTATAACCCAGGAGAACCGCAATAATACGATGCATCAACACGCGCGATCTCAAATTGAATCGTCCATTACACGCGGCATCACAAAACGCGTGGCGGGAAATCCGCACAATACGATACCCTCCCGTCCGAACGGTTTTGAGTGACTGGCAGTGCGGTGCAGAAATCACCGCGTGGCGCCGTCAGGCGGTCTGCGCGCACGTCGCCAGTCTCGCCCTGCGAGTGAGAAAGGGACAACACACGCCCAGAGCGACGCGTGCGATCGAGCACCGCGCCGCATTCATAGACCGTCATTAATACCTAACTCACCCCAGCATAACAACGCTAAATATTAAACATTCACCCGCCCTAGGCCGAATCCCTTAGGCCTATTCACTACTGGGGAGACGAGATAGCGTTGCTATTGCTCGCTTAAGAACTGAATCCCCTACCTGAACTGTCGCGACTCGAGGAGTGCCATCACTACCTGGGAACAAGTTGAGAATGCGCCCTCTGCGCCATCGCAGTGGCGGCAGGTTGGCATCCTTAACCAGAACGAGATCTCCGATGCGAGGGGGTTCAGTTCTGTCCGTCCACTTAAGGCGTTGCTGCAGAATGTGCAAATACTCAAGCGACCATCGCTTCCAAAAATTCTGAGACATTTGCTGCAGCAACTCATAACGCGTCAAACGATTGCTACTGACCTCTGTGTAGGGGTATTCTGGCAAGGCGTTAAGTGGTCGGCCAATTAAGAAATGCCCTGGTGTCAGGGCCTCCAGATCATTCGGATCTGAGCTAAGCGGACACAAAGGACGTGAATTGAGAACGGCCTCAATTTTACAAAACACGGTCGCTAGCTCCTCAAAGGTTAATATCGTTAAACCTATAACGCGCATCAAATGCGTCTTAGCGGACTTTACAACCGCTTCAAATATACCACCCCAGTGGGGGCATCCTGGTGGATCGAACACCCAGTTAATGCCCTGACGGGAGAGGCTCGTGCCGATAGCTTCCTCGTTTTCCGATAAAAACGTTATAATTTCTTTCATACATCGATCAGCGCCCTTAAAGTTGGTACCACAGTCCGACCTGATCAGCGCTGGTCGCCCTCTTCGCGACACAAATCTATCTAAAGCTGCTAAGAAAGCCTCCGTAGTGAGGTCGGCCACGAGTTCCAAGTGGACGGCCTTGGTTGCTAGGCACACAAACACGCACAAATACGCCTTGATTGACTTCGCGTTGCGAAGGCGTGATGCCTTTACCATAAAAGGCCCCGCAAAGTCCGTTCCCACACCCGCAAACGTCCAGGCTTCCGTCACCCGGTCCGGTGGGAGGTCTCCCATCTGAGGTTGCATTGTGGCTGCCTTCAACCGATAGCAAGGCAAGCACCGAAACACAATGCTCCGTACCGTACGTCGTCCAGACAAAATCCAAAACTCGCGCTGCAGAATAGCCAAAAGTGCATTGCAGCCCGCATGCGAGTTTTTCTGGTGACGATCCCTAACTATAAGTTCTACCAAAGGTCCCTTCTTTGGGAGTAACAGCGGATGCCGTGCTGAAAAGGGCAGGTTAGCGTTCCGAAGTCTACCTCCAACCCGGAGCATTCCATGCTCGTCCACGAACGGGTTGAGGCGCACAAGACCTCCCTTCAGCTTTCCACGGCCATCCCTGAGCAGCCTGGCCTCTTCCTCAAAATGTTCCGCCTGGACGACCCTAACCAATAAACTTAGAGCCGCATTCCGCTCCGCAGGCGAGAGGACAGGTGCCAAGTTCCGTTCTGCTTGAGGTTTTCTACAGTTGTTCACGAACCGTTTGATCCAACCTGTCACCCCTAGAAGTTTGTCGAGGGAGCTGTATCGTTCCAGCAAGAAAGCCGCACTAGGCTTAGGTACGATCTGCCCTACGTTCACTCGCAAACCTCGTTCAGGTGGCCCAAGCGGCGACCCGCACTCATTGTATGGCCATCTCTCAGGTGACTCAGTCAGCCACTGAGGTCCCCCACAGTGAGTGACCTACCAAATCAGGGGGCCTACATCCCCGTGAGGCGCAGTCCGCTGGGTTCTGTTCTCCCGGTACGTGTCTCCATACCAACGGAGTTTCCGATCCTTTAATCTGTGACACCCGATTTGCCACGAAAACCTCAAGAGTATGTACCGACGTCTGTAACCAGCACAGAACTATCCTACTGTCGGTCCATGCGTACACCGTTTCATCCAAAGTGATGGTACCGCGTAGATTACTAGCGACATGATGTAGCAAGCGCGTGAGAAGCGCTGCTCCCGCCAATTCCAACTTTGGAATGGTCCATCTTGTCCTAACCGGAGCCACCTTACTCTTGGCCATAACTAGACGCACGTCTACAGTTCCCGTTGAACTGACTGTCCGCAAATAGACAGCTGCCGCGTACCCTCGCTCCGAGGCATCACAAAACCCATGTAGGGTAGCCTTACATCCCACCGATGGGAGCAATTTGCGAGGTATGGCGATGCGTACGATCCCTGGTAAGGTGGACACAAACTTGGTCCAATCATTCAACAGCTCTCCGGAGAGCTGGTCGTCCCAACCCAAGTTTGCTATCCACAACCTTTGCAAGAAGCACTTCGCCATGAACGTCACCGGTGCGATCCACCCGTTAGGATCGAAAGTTCTGGCGATCGTCGATAATACCGAACGCTTCGTCCAAGTCTTCTGCAAAAGGTCTGGCTCGATCTGATACGTAAAGACATCATGCGTTGGCCTATATTGCACCCCTAGGATGCTCAACGTATTTGGATTGTCCGGGTTCTCGAAAAGGTGCGGGTCCTGCTGGAACTCACCTGGCAACCCGGCCAGGAGCTCTGGACAGCTGGACAGCCATTTCCGCAACTCATAACCTCCTGATTCCATGATCGCGATCAGCTCGTCTCGTAGTAGCAGTGCTTGTTGCACGCTATCTGCACCCGTGCAGATGTCATCCACGTAGACGTCGCGATCCAGTACTGCTGCGGCTCGAGGGAATCTTACCCTTTCCTGTGCGGCCAACTCTCGCAGCGTGCGTACTGCCAAAAACGGACTTGGCTTCAGACCATACGTTACCGTGTTAAGCTCATAAGTGACCATCGGCTCGTCAGGGCTCTCACGCCACAAAATCAGCTGGTACCGACGGTCATCTGGGTGTATAATTGTTTGGCGAAACATCATTTTGACGTCTGCGACGAACGCTACTTGGTGCAACCGAAAATCTGTGAGGATGTCCACAATGTCCCGGTTCAACTTGGGACCCGCGTGCAGACACTGGTTCACAGACACACCATTCGATGTAGGAGCAGAACCGTCAAACACTACCCGTATCTTCGCCTCCGGTGACTTCAAAACAGCCAGGTGTGGTATATAGTAATGCTCGACACACCTCCAATCTATGCTGGACACCGACATGTGGCCTAACTCTAGGTACTCCCTCATGAATTCGATATACTTCTGCCGAAGTGCTGCATCTCGCTTCATCTTTCTCTCCATAGCCAGTAGTCTCCGTTCCGCGATCTGTCGCGATCTACCTAAGGAGGGGCGGTTTGGGAGAAATGGCAGCCTGGTAACAAACCTACCTTACGAACTTCGTGCAGTGTTGTACTGATAGAACAGCTCGCACTCGTCATCCTCTGGCTTCCGTCTATCCGCTGTGGGTGGCTCCTCAGACTCCCAAAACCTCTGCAGCACCTCCGACAACACACTACCATAGAGAACCGTATCGCCCTCTGGTAGGTCCTGAGGTCTCCAAACTGGGCCAAAAATAACATACCCCCCTGTGGTATCAACGGCCACTAAACCAGTTTGCTGAAGTACCCGTTTTCTGCCACACCAGAATCTCCCGAGGACGTCTGACCCGAGGAGAACGTCCACCGTACCAGGAGTATCAAAGTCAGGATCAGCTAGCTCTAAGCCTGTGGTTAACCCTCGTACCGTTGACGGTAACCGAACCTGAGGAAGTTTCCCTACCACTTCATCCAGCACCACTGCTGAGGCATGATAGCTGACCCCTGTACCTGTATTACCTAATGTGAACTCGAAGTTCACCTGACCCCGAACGTCAGGCACATCTACACCTCCAATACCTACAGCCCCATCCGTTGTGGGCCTTATATTTAAGCGTAGCCTACTCACCAGCTTACTAGACACAATACAACCCTGAGCCCCTGTATCTAACAAGGCTCTTACCTGTATGCTGCGGCCACCGTATCCCCATACCCAAATCATTGCCGTAGGCAACAATACCGTAATTGGCCGGGGGGCCGAAGCTGGCGTGTAGGCGGCGATTACCTAGCAGGAACCTAAGCGCGGAGTGTCCGCGTCCTGCGGGGGGGTCCCCTCTCTCCGTACACCTTCGAGTGGGTCCCACTCCTGCTGATAGGGACCTCTGGTCCTGTACGCCATGGCTGGCAGCCTATAGTAACCCTGCGGCAGGCGCGCGTACCGTGGATGCGCCTGTAGCCGCGGGTGCTCAGCCAAGGGGAGAGGCATGCGTGGGTCATGGGAACTCACCATGTTGTTCAGACCCGCCGAGTAGTGCATGTACTGGCCCTGGTGTTGGCACCCGCCCGTAGCATCACGTACTTGTGATGGGTGCCCCTGACCTTGGACCTGTGACCACCTACCCTGTTCCGGCACCTGCTGCCGAGGTGGTGACTGTCTCGCGCGTGGTGAAGGGGGCATCACCTGCTGATGTCCCTGGCCTCGTCCCTGAAACCCTGGTGGAAGAGGACTCCTCCTTGGAGGGGGTGGGGAGCGTTGCTCCCGTCTAGGTAGGGCAGACTCCGTCCGCTGACCCGCGTCAGCTCTGCCTCCGTAATCTCCGCTGCGGTTCATGCATAGGAGCTGATGGTGGGCACCCTGGCAGTACCTGCAGTTGGTGCTTGATGGGCACTCTCGCACCTGATGCGGCCCCATACACCTAAAGCACCAACGCCGTTGCTGCACCACACCACGACGTTTCTGCACCCGCTGTGCAGCGAACTCCTCACACGCAGTCACCTGATGCCCCGCCTCTCTGCAGTAGGCACACCTCGTTTCCAAATTAGCGACATTGTATCGCCTGGGTGGCCTACTCTTACCGTCTCGCGCCTGTGCACCCGGCCGTTCCGGGCGGCGAGCGGCCGCAGACTCCGCGTGAGGCGACTCTCCAAATTGGGCATCTACCCGCCTGCACTCGGCCTCGAGGAAGGACTTGAGCTCCTCGAAGGTCGGGAGGTAATCAGATGTCTTACCTCCGTGTGACTGTTCAAAACGAGCGGCCATGTCGCTCGGCAGGCGGCGCAACAACGTGTGGACCAGGATATAATCATAGCCTGACACCGGCATCCCCTGTCTCTCAAGAGCGTTCACTGCAACGCAGACAGGGTTGAGGACCTTGGCCCTGAGGTCCGTCCCTCGTGTGATGGTCGGCACGGTGAGCCACTGTTCCAGGAGTTGGTCAATCATGAGACGTTTGTTGCTGTATCTCTCGATCAGCAAACCGCGAGCCGTCTCGTAACTTGCATCATCGACTGGTAGATGCTTTACCAGCTCATGGGGCTCACCTTGCAGCTTGGCCATCAATTGTGCCATTTTATATGCCGGCTGCAAGTCAGTGCGGTTATGAATCACACTGTCAAACAGATCCTGGAATCGGGTCCAATCCGTGTAGTCCCCGTGGAAGACCGGAATCGCCACAGCCGGCAGGGGCACTTGCACCCCCGGTCCCCGCGGACCATGGGGTGGGTCCGGCTCCCCAGCCCTACGCCTGGTGATCACAGCAGCCGCCTGCTGGATCTCCTGCCCTATCTCCAGGCACTGGGTCACATTCGCCCGGACCGTAAGTTTGACCTCCTCATCAGGCGTCCCATCAAATAACTCCTCGCATCCAGTGAGGCAATCCAACACCTCCGCGACCCGTTCGTCAATCCGTTGCGCACAAGCGATGAGTGCGTCCTCTCGGTCCCCGCGACCGACCATCGCCTGCTTAGTCGCGAACCACATTAGGTGCGCTCTAATTTTCGCCTGAAGCTGTCTAATTGTGGGAGCCATGGTACCAACCCAAAGTAACACCGAACCTTACAATAAAAAACAATAATAGACAATCGGCCCTGATCCTACCGTTAGGATATCCGCACAGGGTAAACACAACGATAATAACAAGCAATTCACTAATTGATTGGCCCTGATCCTACCGATAGGATATTCTACACAGGGCACACTACAATCACAATAAATATATTTTTTTATGTAGGTAGATTAAAAATCTTATACTAAAATAATCTTAAATCTAGTGGTTTTCTGAACCACGCTCTGCTACCAAAAATTGTCTAATTCCAAGCTAAACTCGCGCAGTGGAAGCGATTTACACAGGTAAATTTCGAGCAAGATACCAGGAGTTCAACTGGAGGCAGACAATGGCTGCGTTACGCAGCGCTAAATAACATACGCTGCACAATATATCAGCGCATACTATGAATCAAACGTGAACCTAAATCTATTTAACCTAATTAACTAAGTTGAGTGAAATTGGCAAATGATGTGTTCCAACCTTTACATAACTCGAGTCGGTAGTAAATACCGTCTGCCGATCTGGCGTTACGTCACACGTATTAGCACTAGATTCTAAGTAAGTACCTCCAAATTATATCACCCCACGAATTCCGCAATTCGTACTAAGGAGTCACAATGATATGGTACAACAAATATGACTAAAGGGAACACACCATTAACACAAAGAAACAGCTTTATACTAAAACAACTAGGTTTACTTACAGTCAACGTGCCGGCGCAAATGCATAAAATACCCAACGGAGAAAGGAAGTACAGGGAATGGATCAAATAGGAATTCCGTGGGTACTTACAGGGCTGGGTGGAAAAGATATCGACACCCAGCATTCCACTACAGCCTTGGCGCGTTATTCACTTCAAACCACTCACAGCTTCTGTTCGTATTTCACTTTGATATTAGTCATTACGCGTGACCCAACCCGAATTTGGGTCGTACAAACGCGAGCCGATATGGCCACTTGATGCCTATTCAACGCGACGCTCACGTGGAAGACGTCGAGACATCCAACAATCACTAAGCCTGGTATTCTAGTATAACCCAGGAGAACCGCAATAATACGATGCATCAACACGCGCGATCTCAAATTGAATCGTCCATTACACGCGGCATCACAAAACGCGTGGCGGGAAATCCGCACAATACGATACCCTCCCGTCCGAACGGTTTTGAGTGACTGGCAGTGCGGTGCAGAAATCACCGCGTGGCGCCGTCAGGCGGTCTGCGCGCACGTCGCCAGTCTCGCCCTGCGAGTGAGAAAGGGACAACACACGCCCAGAGCGACGCGTGCGATCGAGCACCGCGCCGCATTCATAGACCGTCATTAATACCTAACTCACCCCAGCATAACAACGCTAAATATTAAACATTCACCCGCCCTAGGCCGAATCCCTTAGGCCTATTCACTACTGGGGAGACGAGATAGCGTTGCTATTGCTCGCTTAAGAACTGAATCCCCTACCTGAACTGTCGCGACTCGAGGAGTGCCATCACTACCTGGGAACAAGTTGAGAATGCGCCCTCTGCGCCATCGCAGTGGCGGCAGGTTGGCATCCTTAACCAGAACGAGATCTCCGATGCGAGGGGGTTCAGTTCTGTCCGTCCACTTAAGGCGTTGCTGCAGAATGTGCAAATACTCAAGCGACCATCGCTTCCAAAAATTCTGAGACATTTGCTGCAGCAACTCATAACGCGTCAAACGATTGCTACTGACCTCTGTGTAGGGGTATTCTGGCAAGGCGTTAAGTGGTCGGCCAATTAAGAAATGCCCTGGTGTCAGGGCCTCCAGATCATTCGGATCTGAGCTAAGCGGACACAAAGGACGTGAATTGAGAACGGCCTCAATTTTACAAAACACGGTCGCTAGCTCCTCAAAGGTTAATATCGTTAAACCTATAACGCGCATCAAATGCGTCTTAGCGGACTTTACAACCGCTTCAAATATACCACCCCAGTGGGGGCATCCTGGTGGATCGAACACCCAGTTAATGCCCTGACGGGAGAGGCTCGTGCCGATAGCTTCCTCGTTTTCCGATAAAAACGTTATAATTTCTTTCATACATCGATCAGCGCCCTTAAAGTTGGTACCACAGTCCGACCTGATCAGCGCTGGTCGCCCTCTTCGCGACACAAATCTATCTAAAGCTGCTAAGAAAGCCTCCGTAGTGAGGTCGGCCACGAGTTCCAAGTGGACGGCCTTGGTTGCTAGGCACACAAACACGCACAAATACGCCTTGATTGACTTCGCGTTGCGAAGGCGTGATGCCTTTACCATAAAAGGCCCCGCAAAGTCCGTTCCCACACCCGCAAACGTCCAGGTTTCCGTCACCCGGTCCGGTGGGAGGTCTCCCATCTGAGGTTGCATTGTGGCTGCCTTCAACCGATAGCAAGGCAAGCACCGAAACACAATGCTCCGTACCGTACGTCGTCCAGACAAAATCCAAAACTCGCGCTGCAGAATAGCCAAAAGTGCATTGCAGCCCGCATGCGAGTTTTTCTGGTGACGATCCCTAACTATAAGTTCTACCAAAGGTCCCTTCTTTGGGAGTAACAGCGGATGCCGTGCTGAAAAGGGCAGGTTAGCGTTCCGAAGTCTACCTCCAACCCGGAGCATTCCATGCTCGTCCACGAACGGGTTGAGGCGCACAAGACCTCCCTTCAGCTTTCCACGGCCATCCCTGAGCAGCCTGGCCTCTTCCTCAAAATGTTCCGCCTGGACGACCCTAACCAATAAACTTAGAGCCGCATTCCGCTCCGCAGGCGAGAGGACAGGTGCCAAGTTCCGTTCTGCTTGAGGTTTTCTACAGTTGTTCACGAACCGTTTGATCCAACCTGTCACCCCTAGAAGTTTGTCGAGGGAGCTGTATCGTTCCAGCAAGAAAGCCGCACTAGGCTTAGGTACGATCTGCCCTACGTTCACTCGCAAACCTCGTTCAGGTGGCCCAAGCGGCGACCCGCACTCATTGTATGGCCATCTCTCAGGTGACTCAGTCAGCCACTGAGGTCCCCACCACAGTGAGTGACCTACCAAATCAGGGGGCCTACATCCCCGTGAGGCGCAGTCCGCTGGGTTCTGTTCTCCCGGTACGTGTCTCCATACCAACGGAGTTTCCGATCCTTTAATCTGTGACACCCGATTTGCCACGAAAACCTCAAGAGTATGTACCGACGTCTGTAACCAGCACAGAACTATCCTACTGTCGGTCCATGCGTACACCGTTTCATCCAAAGTGATGGTACCGCGTAGATTACTAGCGACATGATGTAGCAAGCGCGTGAGAAGCGCTGCTCCCGCCAATTCCAACTTTGGAATGGTCCATCTTGTCCTAACCGGAGCCACCTTACTCTTGGCCATAACTAGACGCACGTCTACAGTTCCCGTTGAACTGACTGTCCGCAAATAGACAGCTGCCGCGTACCCTCGCTCCGAGGCATCACAAAACCCATGTAGGGTAGCCTTACATCCCACCGATGGGAGCAATTTGCGAGGTATGGCGATGCGTACGATCCCTGGTAAGGTGGACACAAACTTGGTCCAATCATTCAACAGCTCTCCGGAGAGCTGGTCGTCCCAACCCAAGTTTGCTATCCACAACCTTTGCAAGAAGCACTTCGCCATGAACGTCACCGGTGCGATCCACCCGTTAGGATCGAAAGTTCTGGCGATCGTCGATAATACCGAACGCTTCGTCCAAGTCTTCTGCAAAAGGTCTGGCTCGATCTGATACGTAAAGACATCATGCGTTGGCCTATATTGCACCCCTAGGATGCTCAACGTATTTGGATTGTCCGGGTTCTCGAAAAGGTGCGGGTCCTGCTGGAACTCACCTGGCAACCCGGCCAGGAGCTCTGGACAGCTGGACAGCCATTTCCGCAACTCATAACCTCCTGATTCCATGATCGCGATCAGCTCGTCTCGTAGTAGCAGTGCTTGTTGCACGCTATCTGCACCCGTGCAGATGTCATCCACGTAGACGTCGCGATCCAGTACTGCTGCGGCTCGAGGGAATCTTACCCTTTCCTGTGCGGCCAACTCTCGCAGCGTGCGTACTGCCAAAAACGGACTTGGCTTCAGACCATACGTTACCGTGTTAAGCTCATAAGTGACCATCGGCTCGTCAGGGCTCTCACGCCACAAAATCAGCTGGTACCGACGGTCATCTGGGTGTATAATTGTTTGGCGAAACATCATTTTGACGTCTGCGACGAACGCTACTTGGTGCAACCGAAAATCTGTGAGGATGTCCACAATGTCCCGGTTCAACTTGGGACCCGCGTGCAGACACTGGTTCACAGACACACCATTCGATGTAGGAGCAGAACCGTCAAACACTACCCGTATCTTCGCCTCCGGTGACTTCAAAACAGCCAGGTGTGGTATATAGTAATGCTCGACACACCTCCAATCTATGCTGGACACCGACATGTGGCCTAACTCTAGGTACTCCCTCATGAATTCGATATACTTCTGCCGAAGTGCTGCATCTCGCTTCATCTTTCTCTCCATAGCCAGTAGTCTCCGTTCCGCGATCTGTCGCGATCTACCTAAGGAGGGGCGGTTTGGGAGAAATGGCAGCCTGGTAACAAACCTACCTTACGAACTTCGTGCAGTGTTGTACTGATAGAACAGCTCGCACTCGTCATCCTCTGGCTTCCGTCTATCCGCTGTGGGTGGCTCCTCAGACTCCCAAAACCTCTGCAGCACCTCCGACAACACACTACCATAGAGAACCGTATCGCCCTCTGGTAGGTCCTGAGGTCTCCAAACTGGGCCAAAAATAACATACCCCCCTGTGGTATCAACGGCCACTAAACCAGTTTGCTGAAGTACCCGTTTTCTGCCACACCAGAATCTCCCGAGGACGTCTGACCCGAGGAGAACGTCCACCGTACCAGGAGTATCAAAGTCAGGATCAGCTAGCTCTAAGCCTGTGGTTAACCCTCGTACCGTTGACGGTAACCGAACCTGAGGAAGTTTCCCTACCACTTCATCCAGCACCACTGCTGAGGCATGATAGCTGACCCCTGTACCTGTATTACCTAATGTGAACTCGAAGTTCACCTGACCCCGAACGTCAGGCACATCTACACCTCCAATACCTACAGCCCCATCCGTTGTGGGCCTTATATTTAAGCGTAGCCTACTCACCAGCTTACTAGACACAATACAACCCTGAGCCCCTGTATCTAACAAGGCTCTTACCTGTATGCTGCGGCCACCGTATCCCCATACCCAAATCATTGCCGTAGGCAACAATACCGTAATTGGCCGGGGGGCCGAAGCTGGCGTGTAGGCGGCGATTACCTAGCAGGAACCTAAGCGCGGAGTGTCCGCGTCCTGCGGGGGGGTCCCCTCTCTCCGTACACCTTCGAGTGGGTCCCACTCCTGCTGATAGGGACCTCTGGTCCTGTACGCCATGGCTGGCAGCCTATAGTAACCCTGCGGCAGGCGCGCGTACCGTGGATGCGCCTGTAGCCGCGGGTGCTCAGCCAAGGGGAGAGGCATGCGTGGGTCATGGGAACTCACCATGTTGTTCAGACCCGCCGAGTAGTGCATGTACTGGCCCTGGTGTTGGCACCCGCCCGTAGCATCACGTACTTGTGATGGGTGCCCCTGACCTTGGACCTGTGACCACCTACCCTGTTCCGGCACCTGCTGCCGAGGTGGTGACTGTCTCGCGCGTGGTGAAGGGGGCATCACCTGCTGATGTCCCTGGCCTCGTCCCTGAAACCCTGGTGGAAGAGGACTCCTCCTTGGAGGGGGTGGGGAGCGTTGCTCCCGTCTAGGTAGGGCAGACTCCGTCCGCTGACCCGCGCCAGCTCTGCCTCCGTAATCTCCGCTGCGGTTCATGCATAGGAGCTGATGGTGGGCACCCTGGCAGTACCTGCAGTTGGTGCTTGATGGGCACTCTCGCACCTGATGCGGCCCCATACACCTAAAGCACCAACGCCGTTGCTGCACCACACCACGACGTTTCTGCACCCGCTGTGCAGCGAACTCCTCACACGCAGTCACCTGATGCCCCGCCTCTCTGCAGTAGGCACACCTCGTTTCCAAATTAGCGACATTGTATCGCCTGGGTGGCCTACTCTTACCGTCTCGCGCCTGTGCACCCGGCCGTTCCGGGCGGCGAGCGGCCGCAGACTCCGCGTAAGGCGACTCTCCAAATTGGGCATCTACCCGCCTGCACTCGGCCTCGAGGAAGGACTTGAGCTCCTCGAAGGTCGGGAGGTAATCAGATGTCTTACCTCCGTGTGACTGTTCAAAACGAGCGGCCATGTCGCTCGGCAGGCGGCGCAACAACGTGTGGACCAGGATATAATCATAGCCTGACACCGGCATCCCCTGTCTCTCAAGAGCGTTCACTGCAACGCAGACAGGGTTGAGGACCTTGGCCCTGAGGTCCGTCCCTCGTGTGATGGTCGGCACGGTGAGCCACTGTTCCAGGAGTTGGTCAATCATGAGACGTTTGTTGCTGTATCTCTCGATCAGCAAACCGCGAGCCGTCTCGTAACTTGCATCATCGACTGGTAGATGCTTTACCAGCTCATGGGGCTCACCTTGCAGCTTGGCCATCAATTGTGCCATTTTATATGCCGGCTGCAAGTCAGTGCGGTTATGAATCACACTGTCAAACAGATCCTGGAATCGGGTCCAATCCGTGTAGTCCCCGTGGAAGACCGGAATCGCCACAGCCGGCAGGGGCACTTGCACCCCCGGTCCCCGCGGACCATGGGGTGGGTCCGGCTCCCCAGCCCTACGCCTGGTGATCACAGCAGCCGCCTGCTGGATCTCCTGCCCTATCTCCAGGCACTGGGTCACATTCGCCCGGACCGTAAGTTTGACCTCCTCATCAGGCGTCCCATCAAATAACTCCTCGCATCCAGTGAGGCAATCCAACACCTCCGCGACCCGTTCGTCAATCCGTTGCGCACAAGCGATGAGTGCGTCCTCTCGGTCCCCGCGACCGACCATCGCCTGCTTAGTCGCGAACCACATTAGGTGCGCTCTAATTTTCGCCTGAAGCTGTCTAATTGTGGGAGCCATGGTACCAACCCAAAGTAACACCGAACCTTACAATAAAAAACAATAATAGACAATCGGCCCTGATCCTACCGTTAGGATATCCGCACAGGGTAAACACAACGATAATAACAAGCAATTCACTAATTGATTGGCCCTGATCCTACCGATAGGATATTCTACACAGGGCACACTACAATCACAATAAATATATTTTTTTATGTAGGTAGATTAAAAATCTTATACTAAAATAATCTTAAATCTAGTGGTTTTCTGAACCACGCTCTGCTACCAAAAATTGTCTAATTCCAAGCTAAACTCGCGCAGTGGAAGCGATTTACACAGGTAAATTTCGAGCAAGATACCAGGAGTTCAACTGGAGGCAGACAATGGCTGCGTTACGCAGCGCTAAATAACATACGCTGCACAATATATCAGCGCATACTATGAATCAAACGTGAACCTAAATCTATTTAACCTAATTAACTAAGTTGAGTGAAATTGGCAAATGATGTGTTCCAACCTTTACATAACTCGAGTCGGTAGTAAATACCGTCTGCCGATCTGGCGTTACGTCACACGTATTAGCACTAGATTCTAAGTAAGTACCTCCAAATTATATCACCCCACGAATTCCGCAATTCGTACTAAGGAGTCACAATGATATGGTACAACAAATATGACTAAAGGGAACACACCATTAACACAAAGAAACAGCTTTATACTAAAACAACTAGGTTTACTTACAGTCAACGTGCCGGCGCAAATGCATAAAATACCCAACGGAGAAAGGAAGTACAGGGAATGGATCAAATAGGAATTCCGTGGGTACTTACAGGGCTGGGTGGAAAAGATATCGACACCCAGCATTCCACTACAGCCTTGGCGCGTTATTCACTTCAAACCACTCACAGCTTCTGTTCGTATTTCACTTTGATATTAGTCATTACGCGTGACCCAACCCGAATTTGGGTCGTACAAACGCGAGCCGATATGGCCACTTGATGCCTATTCAACGCGACGCTCACGTGGAAGACGTCGAGACATCCAACAATCACTAAGCCTGGTATTCTAGTATAACCCAGGAGAACCGCAATAATACGATGCATCAACACGCGCGATCTCAAATTGAATCGTCCATTACACGCGGCATCACAAAACGCGTGGCGGGAAATCCGCACAATACGATACCCTCCCGTCCGAACGGTTTTGAGTGACTGGCAGTGCGGTGCAGAAATCACCGCGTGGCGCCGTCAGGCGGTCTGCGCGCACGTCGCCAGTCTCGCCCTGCGAGTGAGAAAGGGACAACACACGCCCAGAGCGACGCGTGCGATCGAGCACCGCGCCGCATTCATAGACCGTCATTAATACCTAACTCACCCCAGCATAACAACGCTAAATATTAAACACAACCTGTCTAGCGGTTTGAGGTAACGAGTCAATCAATGAGGCAATCTGTCTAGCGGTTTGAGGTAACGAGTCAATAAATGAGGCAATCTGTCTAGCGGTTTGAGGTAACGAGTCAATCAATGAGGCAATCTGTCTAGCGGTTTGAGGTAACGAGTCAATAAATGAGGCAATCTGTCTAGCGGTTTGAGGTAACGAGTCAATCAATGAGGCAATCTGTCTAGCGGTTTGAGGTAACGAGTCAATAAATGAGGCAATCTGTCTAGCGGTTTGAGGTAACGAGTCAATCAATGAGGCAATCTGTCTAGCGGTTTAAGGTGACGAGGTAACAAAAATACTTACAAACTAGGATTTCTATTATTACATTACCTCAACAGCTACAAAAGTCTACTGCTGGACATTGGCCTCCCTCCATAAGGGGCTCCCAATTCTATTATTACATACACACATACACATATCACGCCTATAATCCCTTGCGCTGCCTACCCGAGGCAGAGCGTAAACAACGCAATAAACGGCTATTTACACCACTTCTGACAAATGTTTGAGGGTGATTCGAAAAATTTTGTATCGCTATAGTGACAGATTGTCAGCCCATCGCCTAAAATTGCAATACACACCCTCGAGTCCCTTAGTGGCCTCTTACGACTCCCACGGGAAAGATATGGGGTGATGCTATTCTGAGCCGGCATCACACGGCAATTCTTTTATTAGTATGGATTTAAATTCGCCTGAACACTCCAGCTCAGTTGAAGTATAGTGTATTCCGCAGAATCCTGAAATACACCACAGCATCAGCGAAGAGGAACAAGAAGTGCAAGATGCACGCGCCAATGTCTGAACCTGATGAACCGGAGACCAGGGCGAGGCGTTTGAGTAGAGGCCCGAGCAAGAAGTTGCGGGGTATATTGAAACATACCGGCCAGGACTGGGAGGAGAAGAGATACTATTGTGAGTAACTGGATTCCGCGTGATGCCGGCTCAGAATAGCATCACCCCATTTCTTACCCATGGGTGTCGTAAGAGGCGACTAAGGGACTCGAGGGTTAAATGTGTATTGCAATTTTAGGCGATGGGTTGAGAACCTGTCACTATAGTGATACACAGTTATCTGATTGACCCTCAAACTTTTGTCAGACGTGGTGTAAATATCCGTTTTACGGCCGTTAACGCTACCGTTACTCCGTAAGAGATATAGGCGTGATTTATGTATGTTTGTATGTATGTAGTAACTGGAGTAGATACTGAACACCACATCAATTTGAAAATACACCAATTTCAACCACAGCGCATGAGATAACTCGTTATCATCTCGAAATTCGCCATATGCCGGCTTTTAGGTAAAAACGTTTATTGCATAAACCTACAGTAGCATGATAATTTGTGGCCGGGGCAAGAAGTAACGGGGGGTTATGAAACATACTATATTATAGTGAGTATCTTCAGCATAGCACATTTACTTGTGGTTGGGGCTAGGAGTTACGGAGGATATAGAGAGAAGAACTCGCAATACTACCTTTATGTAAGTAACTAAAGTAGCATATTTAGGCGTGGCCAAGAAGTTCCAGGAGATATTGAAACATACCAGTCAGGACAGGGTGGAAAAGAGGAAATATTACTATGAGTAACTGGAGTAGATATTTAGATAAAAGTGACTATTTTTTAAAGGGAAGCCGTAGTAGAATATCAAACACGGAAAAAACAATAAAAAAAACAGAATCGCCTTAGAAAATACACCAATAACACCAACAACTCATGAAATAACGCGTAATCATCCTACAACTCGCCATATGCCGGCTTAAACGTTTATAAAATAGCACATTAGGTTGTGGCCGGGGTAAGAAGTTACGGGGGATTTTGTGACGTAACGGCAACGATAGAGGAAAGAAGTTAACGTACTATTGTGAGTGAGTATCTAGGGTATCATTGAGTTGTGAACGGGGCTAAAAGGTACGGAGGATATAGAGAGAAGCAGTTGGAGTACTATTGTGAGTAACTAATGTAGCATATTGAGGCGTGGCCAAGAAGGTACGGGGGATATTGAAACACACTGGCCAGGATAGAGAGGAGAAGGGCAAATATATGAGTAACTCGACCGAACACTTCCAAATTTTCAACCTCTTGATATTCATGATGTAAATTTACGTGATTTACTTGTTATTTATTTGGTAGAGTTTAGCCCTCTTGATGCGACGTACTAGCGACATCTAGTGTAAGTTATTTTAACTAATGCTATGGTTCGTCCTCATTACAGTTGTCAAACCGATGAAATAATTTACAAGTAGTACATTTAAATAAGCAAAGCTTCCTCATATAGTTCATAGACAGCAGAGTCTCGATAATAGGTTCCTGTTTTGACCCCTTGGTTATGGAACCCTAAAAAAGGCAAAATTATTAAATTAAAAAGAAAATTAAAAATAAATTCTGACTCGTGAAGGATTTGAACCTCCGACCTCCGATGTTTTTTGGTTTGGCTCGCCTTGTCTAAAGATTTTCAATGAACAATATCGGCGCTCTAACCGACTGAGCTAACGAGTCTTGCTAGCAGACAACGAAATATTGGACCGCTTGATGCAGATTGCAAAATATGGTGCAATAATTGCATACATACATACATATAAATATATCACGCCTATAATCCCTTACAGGGTAGGCATAGCGTAAATGGCTGTAAAACGGACATGTATGCCACGTCTGACAAACATTTGAGGGTCATTTGCAATATTGTGTATCACCATAGTGATAGGTTGTCAGCCTGTCGCTTAAATACACACCCTCGAGTCCCTTAGCAATATGTAATTGATATGTTTTATTTTCTAGTTACTGCATCTGGTGAAGATAACACTTATAAGTATATAGGATGTTAAAGGAAAAGTGGGTGTCGTAAGATGCGATAAAGAGACGCTATATCTGTAATTAAATTTTAGGCGATAGGCTGACAAACTGTCACAATGGTGATACAAAATTTTCTGAATGACCCTCAAATGCTTGTCAGACGTGGCGTAAATGTCCGTTTTTAACGACCGTTCACGCTCTGCCTACCCCGCAAGGGCTATAGGCGTGATATAAGTATGTTTATATCTAAAAGGAAAAGTCCTCATTTACTTTTGAAATGTCCATAAAACTGATCAACTTTCCCCTAGGACTAGATATAAGTATCGAAATATTGCCAAAAAATACTTCCCATATTAATTTAATTTAGCTGACCGGCGGTTTTCATGGGAAAGGGACAACCTGTAATATTTTGACCCAAAAACCCTTTCATTATGAAAAGTTGTTCCTTATCAACACCCAATTATTAATTTTCCGAATCGGTCGTAAGTAAAATCTTCCTATGTTTCTCACGGGGAATCATAGAACTTGATGGCGGGTTAGAATAGCATCACTTCATTTCTTTTCCTCGAGTGTCGTAAGAGGCGACTAAGGGACTCGTGGGTTTTATGAGTATTGCAATTTTAGACCATGGGCTGACAACGACAAATGATTAAGACGTAAATATCAGTGTGACGCGGTAAGTTTTGTTTATTTACATTACAAGAATTTAGTCATCACCAGACGGTATGACGTTAAACTCACTGACGAAAACCAAAGCATACGTAAAATTGCATCACAATTTATCAAGCGGTTCCTTATTTCGCCTGTAGCTGCCAAGACTCGTTAGCTCAGTTGGTTAGAGCGCCGATATATCATTGAAAAGTTTCCTTAGACAAGGCGAGCCAAACCAAAAAACATCGGAGGTCGGAGGTTCGAATCCTTCACGAGTCATTATTTTTATTTTTTACAGCATTTTTGTAAGTTTTTTCTGGAGAACAATAATAAATAAATTACAAAAAAGACTACCTAAGCGAATATTAATTAAAGAAAGTCTGTATGCCACAAGGCTTGCCATAATTAGAATATAGACCAAACTTATATGCACTATGTTGCACTAATAGATGTACAGGCCTGTTCTGACCACTTTACTTAAATCATTGCTAATTCCATGGGGTGAGCAGCATCTTGGTACGAGCACTGAAATCCTTAATAAGGATTCCAGTGCTTGTGTCAGGATTAACGGGGCCTTCACTGAGCTGTTTAACATCGGTAAAGGTGTTAGACAGGGATGTGTTGCGTCACCATGGCTGTTCAACTTATTCATGGATAGTTGTTTGACAGATTTGAAAGAGTGTAAAAATGGACTGAGAATGAATGGGTTACTTGTCAAATGTCTTCTCTATGCTGATGACCAAGTTATCCTTGCGTCGTCGGCTGAAGAGTTGCAGAAGATGGTAAACATTATGAATGAGGCTTTGAAAAAGAAAGGAATGAAAGTGAATGTAAGTAAGACGAAATCAATGGTTTTTGAAAAAGAAGAAGGTATGACGGAGTGTAACATTATGATAGAAGAAGAGAGGGTGGAGCAAGTGAAAGAGTTTGTATATTTGGGATCGAAGTTTACATCAGATGGAAAGTGTGAAAGTGATATTGAAAGGAAGGTAAATGCCGGCAACATGGTGAATGGAGCGTTGCATGCCTTTATGAACAGCCAGACAGTGTCTAATAAGGCACGTCTGGCTGTGCATTTAGAGGGGTGTTAGTTCCGACACTTATGTATGGGAGTGAAAGTTGGATATGCCAGAAAAAGCATGAAAGTAGAATAAATGCGGTACATATGAGAGCGTTAAGAAGTATGATTGACGTAAAATTGAGTGACAGGATAAGGAATAGCGTGATAAGGGAACGTTGTGGTATAAAGAAAACGTAGTGACTGGTGTAGAAAAGAGTATGCGTAGATGGTTTGGTCATGTAGAGAGGATGAATGAAAGAAGATTAACGAAACAGGTGTGTATGGCCAGTGTGGACGGGAACGTCGGAAGGGGAAGACCTCGACGCACGTACCTTAGTATCAAATCGGGGACATGCTTAAGAAAGATTAGGTCAAGAGTACCCTAAACCGACGAGCGTGCATGAAGAGATTGATGAATGTAGAGGAGGCGAAAGAAGTATGCCAGGATCGTAGTTAGTGGAAGGAAGTATCTCTGCCTACCCCTTTGGGAAAGAGGCGTGATTTATGTATGTAATATCTTGTTTTCAACCATATTACTTACGGAAAGTTCTGTGTTATTACCAACCCATCTTCACTTTTCCGTATCAATCGTTAGTAAAATTCTGCCAATACACATGTCTATGTCTATGTTTTTACGAACGTTCACGCTCTGCCTTCCCCGCAAGGGATAAAGGCGTGATCAGGGAAGCCCAGAAAACCACAGTGTGACGCGATAAGCTTTGTTTATTTACATTACAAGAATGAAGTCATCACCAGGCGGTATGACGCCAAACTCACTGACGAAAACCAAAGCATACGTAAAATTGCATCACAATTTGCAACATTTATCAAGCGGTTCCTTATTTCGCCTGTAGCTGCCAAGACTCGTTAGCTCAGTTGGTTAGAGCGCCGATATTGTTCATTGAAAAGTTTCCTTAGACAAGGCGAGCCAAACCAAAAAACATCGGAGGTCGGAGGTTCGAATCCTTCACGAGTCATGCTTTTTTGCTTATTATAGGTTTTATTTAAATATGTTGTGTTTTTTTGGTACGCTGTGCTGTAAAATAGTAGTCCGTCGTAGCTTGATAGACAATGTTTATTTTATTTTATTTGTAAATGTGTTTCGTTAGGTACTAAAAATACATACGAAACATATCAGCTAAATGCACAAATTTGGAGCTCCCGGAGCAATTTAAATCAGATGAACAGCAGTTTAGTATGGAAAATGACATTCCCTCGGTATATCATTTTCTTCTTAATATTCTGTTTTCACCCATATTACTTGGGGAAAGTTCTGTGTTATCACCAACCCATCTTCACTTTTCCGTATCAATCGTTAGTAAATAAGCTTTGTTTATTTACATTATGAAAATGAAAAATGAAAATGAAATAACTTTATTCAATGTAGGATAGCATTATCACTTATTGACGCCATGATCGGTCATTGTAAAAAAAAGAAATTTGCATAACGCAATTTTCTTCTTATTATAACAATTTTGTATTGTCCTAATAGAAAACCGGCTCGAGCGGGAAAAAAAATAATAATAAAAAATTAAAGACACTGCCTCGGGGCTGGCCAGGTTTATTACACGGCACGTAACTTTACGCCACCACCATTTGTAATTACAAGAATTAAGTCATCACCAGACAGTATGACGCCAAACTCACTGACGAAAACCAAAAGCATACGTAAAATTGCATCACAATTTGCAACATTTATCAAGCGGTTCCTTTTTTCGCCTGTAGCTGCCAAGACTCGTTAGCTCAGTTGGTTAGAGCGCCGATATTGTTCATTGAAAAGTTTCCTTAGACAAGGCGAGCCAAACCAAAAAACATCGGAGGTCGGAGGTTCGAATCCTTCACGAGTCAATCTTTTTTAATTTTTTACAGTATTTCAGTATGTTTTATTCTGGAAAACAATAATAAATAAATTAAAAAAAAGACTGAGCGAATATTAATTGAAGAAAGTATGTATGCCACAAGGCTTGCCATAATTAGACTATAGACCAAACTTATATGCACTTGCACTATTGTTGCATATACAATGCACAAATGCTAATAGATGTACAGGCCTGTTCTGACTACTTTATTTATATCATTGCCAATTTCTGTTGGATCCCCTGGGGGATTCGTCCATGGGATCCGAAAACTTTAATTTCACATGTCAGTCTGTCAAAGATTTAAAGATACATTAAACCTTTTGGGACACCCTAGGAACACTTGATATGTTGTTTTTATCTATCAGCCACCACATCAGGCGGTTTGGTGCCGCGACCTTATTGGAAAAGAAACATCGCAGTTTAGTATACGTCTACTTTTTATTACACATTGATAAGTAGACTGGTAGATAATATCCTCGGCATTAAGTCCGCAAATGTAATTTTTTGCTTTTAGTTAAATAAATAAAAATAAATAAAATTAATAATTACATTATAATAGTAGTTTATGCAACTGTCATATAGTGGGGGTCATTAGAACGCGAGTGTCTGTTTATCACACGAGGCGTAGCCGAGTGTGATAATAGATTGACACGAGCATTCTAATGCCTAATTACATGCAGTTGCATACACTATTTTATCTACACTTTAAAAAATTAACTCAGTTGAACACTTTTCCAAACGTCCGCACCGGCGATTGCAAGGCCCGATACATGGTCAAATTCAATACGAGAACGTAATATGGCTTGATATGAATTTTTGAAGATTCTTTACTAAAAGTTGTTTAGATGTCGAGTCTCAACAGCAAATAACTAAACAACTGAACAACACTGAACAACAACTGAACAACACTGAACAACAACTGAACAACATCTGAATAACACTGAACAACATCGGAATAACATCTGAACAACAACTAATCAACATCTGAACAACAACTGAACAACATCTCAACAACATCAGAACAATAACCTATTAAAACAACTGAACAACATCCGAAAAATTACCGTACAACAACAACAGTCAGGTGCGGCGGAAGATAGCGATTTGAGTATTGGAAAAAAGAAACTTCGTTTCATTTCTCAACTTTATCGTATTAAGAGTTTTCTCATTAAGTCATTACGCTTCTGTAATTTATAGTAAACCCTAGTTTTTATAGGCAGAATGCATAAAGTAGGTCATTATGCATCTGTTTTCGAATTCATAATTCGAACATTATGAGACGAGTGTAGATAAAATAATATATGAATTCACAGTGTGCTCGCCAGAAATTAAAAAAACGGTATTAATCACTACATAGTATAAAATTAAGTCGCTTCCCGTTTGGTGTCTCCTTATATCTTTAGAAGTACCCAACGGATTTTGATGCGGTTTTTTTTATTAGATAGAGTAACTTGAGAGGAAGGTTTATAAGTATAATTTATTCCGGAAAATTGTCACATTCCCATGGGAAAACGGGTAGCCCAACTGGTAGTAAACTTTTGACCCCCTTTTGACACCTTTAAGGATTAAAATTTCAAAAATGCTGAAACACGTATTTAGTTATTTTAAGTTATGAGTCTAATCAGAAATTTTGAAACAGATCACATTTAAGATAAAAAACTTTCATACAAACTTTTAACCCCCTTTTCACCCATTTAAAGGTTAAAATTTCAAAAATGCTGAAACACGTGTTTAATTATTTTTAGTTATTAGTCTAGCTACAAATTTTGAAACAGATCACATTCATTTAAAAAAACGAACTTTCATACAAACTTTTAACCCCCGTTTGACCCTATTAAGGGTGAAAATTTCAAATATGCTGAAACACGTGTTTAATTATTTTAAGTCATAAGTTTAATAACTAATTTTGAAACGGATCACACTTAAGACAACGAAGTTTCACACAAACTTCTAACCCCCTTTTCATCTCTTGGGGGATAAAAAAAAAGTCGCTTCCCACGTCTGTCCCTGTCTGTTTGTTTGTATGTATGTATCTTCAAAACCACTTAACGGATCTGGATGAAATTTTCTTAAAAGATAGAGTGACTCAAGAGGAAGGTTTTTATGTATGATTTATGTCGGGAGAAAGTCTGTTTCCCGTGGGAAATCAGTTAGCAGCGGGTGAAACCGCTGGGCGGGCCGCTAGTTAATTATAAAATAACGTGTCAATGAGCTAATACATACATATATCACGCCTTTATACCTTGCGGGGTAGGCAGAGCGTAAACGGCCGCAAAAAACGGACATTCACGTCTGACAAAAATTTGAGGGTCATTCGGAAAATTGTGTATCGCCATAGTGACAGGTTGTCAGCCCATCGCCTAAAATTGCAATACACACCCTCGAGTCCCTTCGTCGCCTTTTACGATACCCACGGGCAAGAAATGGGGTGATGCTATTCTAAGCCGGCATCACACGGTAGCTAATATAATTACAATATAAAGTAAGATATGTATACTGGGAATAATATTTCCGATGAGGAGCAATAACTATTTATAGGACATACCGAAGCAAATCTAGATACCCTTTTACATACATGTATCTACATATATCACACCTATATCCATGCGAGGTACATACATACACACATAAACATATCACGCCTATTCCCTTGCGGGGCAAACGGCCGCAAAAACGGACATTTATGCCATGTCTGACATATATTTGAGGGTCATTCTGAAAATTGTGTATCGCCATAGTGACAGTTTGCTAGGCTATCGCCTAAAATTGCAATACACATAAGGGCGGGGCACACCGGCTCCGTATCCAGCTCTCGTCCGTAGTCACGCACGAACTGATGACGTTGTAATGTATGGGACTGTATGAGATACGGCACACCGTTTGCGTGCAGCACGGAACGGATACGCAACGCAAGCGGTGTGCCGTATCTCATACAATCCTATACATTACAACGTCATAAGTTCGTGCGTGACTACGGACGAGAGCTGGATACGGAACGCATACGGAGCCGGTCTGCCCCGCCCTATATGGCATCTCTTACGACAACCATTTTTCCTTTAACATCCTATATACTTATGAGTGTTATCGTCACCAGATGCAGTAACGTGACGATACGACATACGTAAACTATTGCACCATATTTTGCAATCTGCATCAAGCGGTCCAATATTTCGCTGTCTGCTAGCAAGACTCGTTAGCTCAGTCGGTTAGAGCGCCGATATTGTTCATTGAAAAGTTTCCTTAGACAAGGCGAGCCAAACCAAAAAACATCGGAGGTCGGAGGTTCGAATCCTTCACGAGTCAGTTTTTATTTAATTTTTTATTAATAGTGCCTTTTTTAGGGTTGCATAACCGAATGCATACCCGAATTACCATGTGATGCCGGCTTAGAATAGCATCACCCCATTTCTTACACATGGGTGTCGTAAGAGGCAACTAAGGAACTCGAGGGTTAGATGTGTATTGCAATTTTAGGCGATGGGCTGACAACCTGTCACTATAGTGATACACAGTTATCTGATTGACCCTCAAACTTTTGTCAGATGTTTACGGCCGTTAACTCTCTGCCTACCCCGTAAGGGATATAGGCGTGATTTATGTATGTATGTATGTATACCCGAATGGTCAAAGCAGGACCCTATGACAGAGACTCGGCTGTATATGAACCATATGATGAAGCTTTGCTTTATATGATGAAGCTTTGCTTATATAATGCTTAATTAAAACGGCCGTGAAAACGAACATTTACGCCACGTCTGACAAACATTTGAAGGTCATTTAGAAAGTTAAGTAACGCCATAGTGGCAGGTTGTCGGCCCATCACATAAAGTTGCATTATACATGTAACTCCTTAGTCGCCTCTTACGACACCTACGAGAAAGAAATGGGGTGATGCTAATCTAAGCCGACATCTTATGGCAAAAATATACTTTAATCCAACTATTGCGCCATATTTTGAAATTTGTATCAAGCGGTTCCTAATTTAGGTGAAGCCAGACAAGACTCGTTAGCTCAGTTGGTAAGAGCGCCGATATTCTCAAATACAATAAATCATACTTACTACATCGGAGGTCGGGGGTTCGAATCCTTCACGAGTCAGACTTTTTGTTTTATTTTGATATTTTTACTTAGTTTTTTTTTTTATACAAAGCGATAGTAAATCTGCCGTGCGGTACCAGCTTAGAGTAGCATCACCTCATATCACTTTGTGAATTTGTTCCCAGTCTGGTTAAAACATTGCAGGCTGAACCACCTGATTGTCCGTAAAGAAAGATGGTACCGTGCTTCGGTCCCGGTTGGTGTCTATGATTAGGATTACTTAGACGGCGGCCGTTACACAACCATGTCAGAGGGCTACTGTGAATTTGTTCCCAGTCTGGTTAAAACATTGCAGGCTGAACCACCTGATTGTCCGTAAAGAAAGATGGTACCGTGCTTCGGTCCCGGTTGGTGTCTATGATTAGGATTACTTAGACGGCGGCCGTTACACAACCATGTCAGAGGGCTACTGTGAATTTGTTCCCAGTCTGGTTAAAACATTGCAGGCTGAACCACCTGATTGTCCGTAAAGAAAGATGGTTCCGTGCTTCGGTCCCGGTTGGTGTCGTATGATTACTTAGACGGCAACCGTTACACAACCATATTTTATTAGAAAAACAACGGATGTCCTGATGCCGAGATATATTATATTTTTAATTTTAATTATACAGGGTGTTAATTTATATGCGTGCCATAGCTTAAGGGCGGGTTAAGTATCGACAACTGAACAACTTTCCCCTAGAAACATTGGTAGAAATATGAAAAAAATATTGGACCCCCCATACAAACTGACCCGGAACCGGAACACATTTTATATGGGAGGTAAATTTTTTTTTTTATATTTCGACCTATGTTTCTAGGGGAAAGTTGTTAAGTTGTCGATACTTACCCTGCCCTTAAGCTATGTCACGCAAATAAATTAACACCCTGTATATATATACTAGCGGCCCGTCCCGGCTTCGCACGGGTGGACAATTATTTTATACATAAATGCACTTTAAATTGTACACACTTTTTTCACGTTGGAGGTTTTTTATTATATATTTTTTATCCTTACCTACAGCTACTATTATATACACTTAGGTATTTATTATCTCAAAATATTTTTTAGAGTTCAGTACCCAAAGGGTAATAACGAAATCCCTATTACTGAGGCCACAGATAATATAATGCTACTACGTACCACTGAGGCTCGGCTGTCCGTCTGTCTGTCCATCCGTCCGTCCTACAGTTACGAAGCTGTATCTCCTGAACCGTTATACCTAGACAGTTGAATTTTTCACAGATTTTGTATTTCTGTTGCTGCTATAACAACAAATACAAATTTTATAGTTTTTGAAAAAACACATCACGATAGTGCGTTGAAAACTAACAGCGACATCTATGTTTGTATTATGGAACTAAAATATTACTTTTCTCAGTTTTCGTGATAGTATAAATGTTAAACTACTGAAGCTAGAGAGATAAAACTTCGACTTGAAGTTTTTTATGTAATGAAGCAACTATTGAAGATAAAATTCCGTTTTTTAAAATCCCCCAAGTGATGAACAGGGGGTTAAAAGTTTGTATGAAAGTTCGTTGTCCTAAGTGTGATCCGTTTCAAAATAAGTGATTAGACATAGGACTTAAAATAATTAAACACGTGTTTCAGCATATTTGAAATTTTAACCCTTAATAAGGTCAAAAGGGGGTAAAAAGTTTGTATGAAAGTTCGTTTTTTTTAAATGAATGTGATCTGTTTCAAAATTTGTGAATAGACTAATAACTTAAAATAATTGAACACGTGTTTCAGCATTTTTGAAATTTTAACCCTTAAATGGGTGAAAAAGGGGTTAAAAGTTTGTATGAAAGTTTTTTATCTTAAATGTCATCTGTTTCAAAATTTCTGATAAGACTCATAATTTAAAATAATTAAATACGTGTTTCCTAGTAATCCTTAAAGGTGTCAAAAGGGGGTCAAAAGTTTACTACCAGTTGGGCTACCCGTTTTCCCTTGGGAACGTGACAATTTCCCGGAATATATTATACTTATAAACCTTCCTCTCAAGTTACTCTATCTAATAAAAAAAACCGCATCAAAATCCGTTGGATAATTCTAAAGATATAAGGAGACACCAAACGGGAAGCGACTTTATTTTATACTATGTAGTGATGATATATATGTTAATTTACGTGTTTGTATAAATAATTACGTACATACGTGTTTATAACTAGTTTTACTTATATATTTATAAAATATTGTCCCGTTCATACCTAAGGTACTCCTTCTAATCATTATTTTATTTTATTTATTTTGAGCCAGAGCCCTCTAATCATAATAACTATAATTATATAAAAAGTATATATGTATGTATTTCAAGTATTAACGTGCACCTACAAGTTATATATTATTTTCCCTTAATTTCATCCACACAAAACACAGTTTTACTCACGTTTTGGATCCAGTCGACGAGAAAATCAAATAGGTTTCGACTGAAAAACAGCAGTCTATCTCTTATGGGATAGGCATTTTTGCTGAGTCGCTGATCTTTTCATTATTGCGCCACGTTGCATATCAGAGTACCTATGTTTTAAAATGTTTGATTGTGTTTTTTCGTTTTTATTTACTTTTTTTTCTTATGTACTTTGCTGTGTAAAGTGTCGCAGTTTTTTGAATAAATGTTTTTCTATTCTATTCTATTCTATAACCATGTCAGAGGGCTACTTCTTGTAGCAGGTGGTTGAAATACTTTGACACTAGGGTTCATCGGGTCGTTGGACGACTCGGTGTCGCTCACGAAAAGAAGAAGAAGAATAAATGTAAAGTGTATATACATACATACATACGTTCACAAATCACGCCTTTTATCCCTTGCGGGACAGGCAAAGCGTAAACAGGCGCAAAAACGGTCATTTACGCCACGTCTGACATATATATGAGGGTCATTCGGAAAATTGTGTATCGCCATCGTGACAGGTTGTCAGCCCATCGCCTAAAATTCACACCCTCAAGTCCCTTAGTCGCCTCTTACGACTCCCACGGGAAAGAAGTGGGGTGATGCTCTTCTAAGCCGGTTCTCCAGCATCATCAGAAGACGAGGAATATGACTTCAGAACCAGTTTGCCGCCCAACAAGTGCCTCGTGGGTCGGGTTCCGATGCCGCCAGGCAAACCGGGCCGTGGAGGGGGCGTGGCGCTGCTGGTCAGGAAATCTGCTAAATATGATCAGGTAATTGCATAAATTATCTCAATTGTGCCGCATGATGCCGGTTAAGAATAGCACCGTTTGAGACTCGGTGTCCCACACAAAAGAAGAAGAAGAATAGCACAACCCCAGTTCTGCCCGAGCGTAGCGTAAAAAGCGACAAAGGGATAAATTCGTCCAATAAACGGGCAGCAGCATTTGAATTGCGTTCGCCAAGCCGCCACAAGTCGACTTACTTGTCGTCGACCCTGGTCCCTTTAGAACCTTTTGATCGCTTAGGTACACTATTTTCTTCGCTACTGCCACTTCAAACTTATTATCACTAAAACTTGGTAGGGCAAGCCAAAAAGTTTTTTCATCTTTCATGTTATTAGCCTGCCAAAGAAAGCTAAAACCTAAATAAAATTGCAAGTAATTTAGAACCGTGTGATGTCATGTACTATGGTTTTATTATGCACTTTGTTTTTCAATTTCTTATTTTCGTCGAGGGTCTCAAGTGTATTACAATTTTAGGTGATGGGCTGACAACTAGTCGCTATGGCGATATATAATTTTCTGAATTACCTTCAAATGTTTGTCAGAGGTTACTTTAATTTCCGTTTTCTTTCCTTCCATTCACGCTCTGCCTATCCTTCAAGAGATTATAAGCGTGATATATGTATGTATGTAGTCAGCAATTAAGTTGTCTCTCACACGTAGTAGGTGATTTATCAGAACCCAGCCCCCAGTTAAAGGCTAGGTTCTATTTCAGTCTAGATCGAAACCTAGACTGTATTGAATGGTTTTGTAAATGTGTTCACGTACACTATTAATGAGCACCTTATTTTGTACACTAGAGTTTCAAGTTGTTGTATTTTTTCTAAATACTTTGTCTGTTATATGATGATTCCTTTTAGCATCTAGGTTGAAAATATAAGAATAGGTAAATAACGACCCATACAAGATATTTTAACGTATTTGGATATATGTTATTTCTTTCTTATTTTCATGTGGGACGCCGGGTCGTTCGACGACCCGGCGAACCCTGGTGTCAGAGATTTTTAACCGCCTAAGTAGGCCTCTGTGATGGTTGTGTAATGACTGCCGTCTAAGTAATCATAGACAGCAACCGGGATCGACGGCTTAAGATGACCTCTAAAGCACGGAACTATCTTATTTTTCGGACAACTATGTGGTCAATATTTTTATTTGAACTTAAGCAAAGCATTAACACTAATCACTATCATTAAATAGTATAATATTAAATCGTCTTCCGTGTCCCCATGTATGCTCAGATCTGTACGCAACGGATTTTAACGCGGATTTCTTTAATAGATAGAGTGATTCAAGAAGATTTTTTTAAATGTATTATTTGGGTGGAACCGCTGGGCGGGCCGCTAGTAAAAATATATTTTTGATTGAGGGTGGGGCGAGGTTTCGTTTTTTATAATTATGGTGTATTTTTATACTAATTATTGCATTTTTTCCCGTTGTTTGGAAAATGTTACTGATTTTTCACTAGTTAGTTTAATTTTTTATACAAACTTACGTAGATCGTAAGTAGTATATTTGGTCATGATTTTGAATGTCACAAACATTCCCAACTAACATAGTTTTAAGATACAGATTTTATTACATTTTCTATGTAACCCACTTTACATGCACACGAGATACGAAGTCAAAGAGAATCTTAGCTCGGAAAAGCTGCACTTCAGCGTCAGACCAGCTCAGAGGAAATTTTACATAAAACTACGGAACATTTGTACATTTTACTGCGTCTTATGATTGTTACATCAGCTTTGGACCATTATATTTCTACTGAACATATTCTCTCAAACGATACTGAGTCTCTCTGATTTTGAAACTTTTTTTTTTGGTGCCGAATCAAAGTAAAACAGTCCGTTTAGTGAGGTCGCTTTTTGCACATTCGTGAATGCGAATGCGAATATTTGCTGTCGACATTCGCGAATCGGTTAATTTCGCGCCTATTGTCTATGGTTAAGCAGTTTCAAGTCGAACACAAATTCGTTCGCACAAGGTGCAAAAGATCAGAATAAACCTGAACTAAATGCGATGCGTCATACTCATACCACTGTGGTCTTCTGATAAATAGCCTGGTAATTGCGCCAGATGGTGGTGGCGTAAAGTTACATGCCGTGTGATTAACCTGGCCAGCCCCGTGGCAGTGCTTTGATTTTTATTTTATTCTCCCGCCCGAGCCGGTTTTCTATTAGGACATTACAAAATTGTTATAAAAAAAAGAAAATTGTGTGATACAAATTTCTTTTTTTTACAATGACGGTTCATGACGTCAATAAGTGATATGATAATACTATCTTACATTGAATAAAGAATTTCAATTTCAATTTCAATAAAAGCAAGTGATTTTGTAGGTTAGTGTAATATATAAGTAAATCAATTTTACTTGTTTAATTTCTACCTTATAAACGTCTTCAAATTGAATGTTTTTATCTGTGGGTCATATTCGCAAAAACATTCTCACAAACTGCGAAAGCGAATATTTTAAGCGAATGTTTATGCTATGCTATGCCATGCTATGTTATGTTATATTAACTTACGTTATGTTATGCTATGCTAGACTAGGCTAGGCTACTATGCTATGTTGTTATGTTATGTTGATACTTTCTAGTATCTTATAAAAATATCCGAATATACCCAGCTCTACCAATCGGACGGCAACTTAAATAATTCATTTGACCTCTATACAGGCGATAGGGATTAACTGACCCCGGCCAGCTTAGGTCTTCTAAGAACTCATGCATATAGAACACGGTCCGATTGACGGCCGATGCGGCGCAGTGGTAGTGCGAGAGTACCGAGAATCGAACCCGGTACCTTTGGGTACCGGCTTCGATTAGGAAGTAGCACTACCACTGCGCCACATTAGCCGTCAAAAGTGTTACATACATACATACATACATAAATCACACCTATATCCCTTACGGGGTAGGCAGAGCGTTAACGGTCGTAAAATAGATATTAACGCCACGTCTGACAAAGGCTTGAGGGTCAATCAGATAACTGTGTATCACTATAGTGACAGGTTGTCAGCCCAGCGCCTAAAATTTCAATACACATCCCTCGAGTCCCTTAGGCGGCTTTTATGACACCCATGGGTATGAAATGGGGTGATGCTATTCTAAGCCGGCATCACACGGCGCCAAAAGTGTTCCCTTAATTAAATACGAAATCCAGAGTATTTTTTGGTTCTGTTATGTAAGCTACAAGGATGGAAAAAATTTCTACAATCCCAAGATCAAGTCTCAGCCACCATTGGAGTATTTCAGTATCTTATTTATTTTTACGTAATTACTAGTTTTATGCCGTGTGATGTCGGCTTAGAACAGCATCACCCCATTTATTTCCGTGGGAGTCGTAAGAGGCGACTAAAGGACTCGACGGTGTGTATTCCAATTTTAGACGATGGGCTGACAAACTGTCACTATGGCGATACACAATTTTCCGAATGACCCTCGAATATTTGTCAGACGTGGCGTAAATATCCGTTTTTCGCGACTGTTTACGCTCTGCCTACCCCGCAACGAATTATAGGCGTGACATGTGTGTGTAGTTTTAACCTTTCCTGTACCTAGCATTTTTTTTACATTAAAATTTAATGAAGTCAAATGCCTTCGATAAACCTGTCCTGCAATAAAAAACTCCATCGTTGACTTTCTACCAGTATATAACTGTACTTATAGAAATTAATTTGAAACTTGGCTCCGGGACACCTGTGTAAAGCGTACTTAATTATCAGCTTATCCGGTTTTAATTAAAACTATTTTATGCCGCGATATAAAATATTCTAGGAGAAAATTGTAGCTAGTCGTCTTTTATGAGTTACTTCTAGCATCAAGGTCTATCGGGTCGTGTGTCGACTCAGTGTCCCACGATAAAGAAGAAGAAGGTTACGTTACCCTATCTTTACGGCCTAAGTGGTCTGTCAAAAACGGCTATTAGAATAGTCTGAATACCGTGCATATTATGTGGGTGATTTTAATGAACTCATGATAACTGCGCTTTAATTTTTGTGTGAATTTACGGGTTTTTCGCTAAAAACTAGAGAAATACCGTTACAATGTATGAACGACTGAGTCGACCTTATTTTATCTTTTATTAAGGATGTGTTTGCTCTTGACTCTAGTCTAGGTCATAGGGCAGAGACAGAGTCTAAGATGGAGCGAGCTCACCCAGAAAAAGCCTGTTCACTCTTACTTTGAAGAGATTAGGGTTGTATCCGTTTGAAAACACATCTTAATTTTCTCTTATCTAACACCTTACTTGCCAACAACTCAGACCGGACAGCGTAACTCCTCTGTGTCCGACTATTATCGTTCCTTCGCTGTCTTATTGGCGTTGTAAAATTATATTGATTTCGGAGTAACCCTAAGGTCCAGTAGAAAGGTCCAGAGGTCTTCAGTTGAATCCTTTTTATTGCATTGCTAGGTTACCTTTTTATTTACTCGGTGGATAATGAAAATTCCACACTAATATTGTAGGACTAACGTTTGGTTCATAAATAGTTTTACCCAGTTCTACCGGTTTTCCCATTGGAATCTGAGGTACTTGGATAAGCTGCTAACAGGATTACTTACTAGACAATTCATAGTTCATACATACACTTCTCAGATATAGCTCAAAAGCATTTATGCCTCTTTCACACGATGTCTCTATGAGCAGGAGAAATAGTAAGAGTAGTGGGCAGCGCGAGCCTGTAAATAGGTAACTCGCACTTGTATTAGTTATGCCGCTGCCACTTCTCGGCTGCTAGTGCGCGAGTCAAAGAAATATGAGGCAGCACGAGCGCGAGCTGTCTCGCTCACTCATATTGAAATTAGTACGACAGCAATGTGTAACACCCAGTTGCATTGATACTTTCGCGGAAAATTTTCACGCCATACTCGTTGCAGCGGCAGGAGAAGGGGTAGGAGCATTGTGTAGCATTAGATTTCAGCATATCGCCTAAAAAGAAAAAGTCCACAATTAAATACCAAATTTTTAAAACACTTCCCGTGTAAGGTATACAAATCCTGCCCGCGCTTGAAAATTTTGGGAGTTCTCAATAATAGTCCTGAATTTATTGATAAAGGTAATGACGCCTTTTTACGATCAAAAATCGTTGCCCCGTTTCATGACACTAACGTCCTTGCAATGTATTCATTATATAAGAGCTGCTGAGCTGCGGAGGGTTAGCGGAATGTTCCGCTTGTCGCTCCCAGGGGGCGCTACGGGACGCAGAAAAATGTACCGACGCGACGGTAGTTCTGAACTATCGCGCGGATGGCGAGTTTGCTACGAGAGCTACGAAAGTCTACGGAGTATTGTAGAGGTGGAGGTGCTACAAATATTGGGATATTTTTTTTTAAACCTGGCGACTATGGTCAACCGCATGAGGCTACGGATAAAATTGCATTTTAAAAGAGGTTTACCCATGGTCGCCAGGTAATTCGGATAAAAAAAGGTTTTTAAATATTTGTAGCATCTCTACAATAATCCGTAGAGTTTCGTAGCACTCGTAGCAAACTCGACACCCGCGTGATAGTTCAGAACTACCGTCGGCATGTGGCGGCAGGTCGGAAAACCGTGATAAATCCTATTGGTATATGGGCAGTAAGGCGACAACTCGTCTACTCTGTCACAGTCTAATGTGGCCACGTGAAAACATAATTGAAATTTTGAAAATACCCACGACTTATTATAACTAAGAGTTGCAAATAATTTTTTGTACCTACTGCAGTGCCCCCCGGTAAGTTAATAACGTAACCCTTATCTTATGGAAGAGATCGCTTTTAGGGATAAAACCGTTCTTTGCGCACTTTAGATTAAGATTTTCTTTTTTTTATTATCATGTATTCGTGTGTAATAAAGAGTTTTTACATTCTTACTTACTACAAACATGCTCCATTCGGAAGCAAACCCATCTCTCGAAACCGCATTAAAATCGGACCAGGGGTTTTGAAGATAAATGGTAACATTGGTTTACACAAACATACACACCTACACATTCTGGCGTCAAGTTACATGCCGTGTGATTATCTTAGCCAGCTCCGAGGCAATGCTTTTATTTTTACTTTTCATCCTGCCCAAGCCGGTTTTCTATCAGGACATAACAATTTTTTAATAAAAAGAATAAAATTGTACTATACAAATTCCATTGTTTTTAAAATGATGGATCGTGACGTCACTAAGTAATAGTAATATCTTACATTGAATACAGTTAATTTCATATCATTGCTCTTACCCCAAACGCATATGCCGAATCTGTTCCGTTGCGGGCAAAAAGCATCTCTCACAATATTCCTGATTCCATGTTTCAATACTAAGAGTTCCCTCAGGCGCCGTTATCGGGCGAATTCGATGCGCTCCGCCTATGCCTCATAGCGAACATATTGCAACCTTAACACAGCCATGTTGACAGAATCAGTATGGGTATAAAGAGGTATCGGTTGGGATTCTATAAATTTCCAATTTTAAAGAGACATAGATAGAAGATAACATATGCGCTTATCTTATCGGTTCATGGCGCACATATAACAGCCTTTACACAGCTATGTTCATAGACTATATATGGTTGTAAAGAAGTATCGGTTGGGATTCTAGAGATTTCTAGTTTTAAAGATGCGATTGGTCCTCCTATCGGCTCAAGGTGCACATATTACAACACATCCATGTTGACAAACTAAGTATGGTTGTAAATAAGAATTGGTCGGGATTCTTAAGATATCTTTAAAGATAACAGATCTAAGTCCTCCGCTCGGCTCATGGCGCACACATCGCAACTCTTACTTATACAGCCATGTTGACAGACTAAGTATAGTTGTAAAGAAGAATTGGTGTGGATTCTTAAGATATCTAGTTTTAAAGATAACAGATCTAAGTCCTCCGATCGGCTCATGGCACACACATTACACATAATTAACGCACATTTTACAGCCTTTATACAGCCATGTTGACAGACTAAGTATAGTTGTAAAGAAGAATTGGTGTGGATTCTTAAGATATCTAGTTTTAAAGATAACAGATCTAAGTCCTCCGATCGGCTCATGGCACACACATTACACATAATTAACGCACATTTTACAGCCTTTATACAGCCATGTTGACAGACTAAATATAGTTATAAAGAAGAATCGGTCGGGATTTTTAGGATTTCTAGTTTTAAAGATGCGTTTAATCCTCCTATTGGTTCATGACGCATACATTGCAACCTTACATAGCTATTTTCACAGACTCAAGTATAGTTTTTAAGAAGAATTGGTCGGGATTCTAGAGATTTTGAACTGGACTGTGGGAGATTGCAATAAGTGTGATTTTCAAATTCTACCTGCAAGTTTTGTAAAAACCGACTAAGGGATAAAATCGACCAGGAAATGGGTGGCAGCATTATATGTGTAACATTTTGCACTGCGCTCGTCAATCCGCCTACCAAGCGTGGTGTGGTGAGTATGGCAATAGCCCCCAATATGGGGAGACGCATGTCTAATAGTAGATTGTTGGCTGTCAATGTACGTATTATACTGGTAAGTGTAGAATATCATAATGACTGACTTCTTATTCTTGCTGAGTAGAAAAAGGTAGATTGTGTTCCAGCTTAAAACGTGGCTACATCAGACTATTGCACGGCTGACATCGATTCTCAGAGGAATAGAGTGATTAACTTGATATTTTGGAATGCCCATAATACAGTTACACAATTACGAGTAGTTAGGAAAGTAAATACCTTTTGTATTCATCTTTAAACTCCTTGGAGAAAATTTATTAATTTCACTGGCCAGTTCTGACCCATTTATGTACATATTTCAGTATTTTTTGTCACTTTTTTGTTTGTCCACAGAATGTTCAACCAAAGCAAACTAGCAGCAGTAGCAAGAAATCCAGCCACATGAAGCGACTAACCAGAAAACGATCTTACTAAGAAGGTAACGGACATTATATAGAATTCAAGGCGTACTATCAATAGATATTTTACATGCACTAGTCTGCGACGATATGTCTAACCACTCGTATCATAAGTTCGACTACACGAATCCATAAACAATCACTTTTGACAGGAGTGCTTCGGAATAGTAGAAATAGTCCTGTACGGCTGGCATTATTTGAGGGCATAATTTACAAAAAGTAGCAATTTTTTTCGTACGATTGCTTGTAAAGCACACATTTACATCTTGTGTATTTTACGCTTACGTAAATTTGCGATTTAATGTATGGTATATAATTCGTTTATTAAAGTAAGTTTCAAGAGTCATTATTAAATTAATATTATAAAATATGCCAATATTGTCATGAAGACAGTTTACACGGTGAACAAACAAACCCAGTTTGAGTCATCTTTATCCACTGCAAACGAAAGTATGTTAGCACCTAAACGAAACAAAATAATGAATTGGGTTCAGCCAATGGCTCAGAAACTATAAGCCAAAAATAAACTACTGATTTTTCTTTGAAACATGGAAAGCTAGCCATACTGGGCCCGAAGTCTACTAAATGAAAATCGTATAAATCGTTTACCAATGTAGTCTCAATGGTATGGTTTTAGTCGTTTCGTATTCTGTTAAAACTTTGACTGTCAGTAGCAAATCAATGAACTACAATTCATAAGTCATTGTCATTTTTGGTATTCTACTATATAATGACGAATCGATGGTAGATGAAATTCGTAGTCTACTAATTTTTTGACGTTTCTCTCAATGATATCCAAGCCGTCAAACGACCACTGAGCAGACACTGCTTTTTTCACAAAGGATTCACAGTGAAATAGGTGTTTGCGTGTTTTTTTTCACGTTTTTGCTGTTATCGGGCAATTATTATAGAATGAGACCATTCGTGTCGTATTTGCTCCGATGGAGAGTATTGGTTTTGGCTGATCTACAGTCCGCCGCCGGCAGCTCTTGAGGGTCATACAGTGTCGCCAGCTGCGTGTGTTGGCCCGAAAAATAGTAGACCCAATACAAGACGTTTCCAATAGGGAGTTTGTGAAGACGTACTGCCTCGATAAGAGGTCAGTAATCCGTCTTATCCAAAATATAAGAGCCCACATCCTCCGACCAAAGAGAGCAGATGGAATCTCTGGTAGGACAAAGTTAATTACATAATATCTGCCAGACACTGAGGCCTGATCACCACGAAGAAAGATATATAAATAGAAAGGGTTATCACTCCCTCAATGTTTCAATTGTAAGTACCTACTAGTGTTTTTCTAGATAGTCTTAGTTGATAATTTATTGGACATTAACAATTGTATATTATTTATTTCAGATATGTGATGCAGACCTTATCATATTGTGTGTAGATGCTAGCTCCCCTGGGTCAGCACACAATTCATTGGTGTGGCAGAGCCATCCATTGAACCTACACCGGAAGAACTATCAGACAGGGGCGAACAAGTGTTTTTTCTGGGTAAAAATTTGGCTAGTTGATAATTTATTGGACATTAACATAAATAAAAAATATGTAAGTATACAAAATATTTTTTAATAAATAAAATGATCAATGCATGTGTAAATCTTTTCAGGTGCTTGCTAGCTGCACATGCATTGTACTACAGTCCCATAACTGCAAGTAAAATAGTGAATGTCTGTTGTATTCAACATAATATAACTAATAAAAGAAGGTTGCCCATCGCTGCATTAACAGCTGCCAAAGTCCTCGAGGAACATGAACATCAACTACAGGTAAATAATCTCAGCTTTCGCTATCACCTTTCTGTAAAGATTAAGAAATAATTTTGATTTCTTTTTTAGATAGCTCACGAGTTACGAGTGACTTCTGATAATCTAATCGATTTGCGGAAACGGCGCATAACTTGGACTAGCAGAGGGGCAGAGCACTTGAAAGAGCGCACGTTGAAAATATGGACTATAAATAGACAGGTTCAGTAGACCCTAGAAGCATCAAGAAGATACTGGTCTGGCGTTCTCACACAATGGTGGAGCCTTTTACGAATCAGAGAGATCACATACTTACCTAGCTACAAAAAATATATCAGCATTTTTCATAAAAATATTTATTTTAAATTTACTTCTGTTTCATTCAAATATTTCATAAAATTAAATGATATACATCTTCCAGATCCATGTTTTCATTCTTTTTCTTATTTTTTTCTTTGCTTCTTCTTCTTTCTTTCTTTTTTTCGCTTCTTGATACACTCTTGGTTAGTCTATTTAATATAGATTATACATTTTTTTCCATATTAATTTCTTCCACTTCTTCTAGGAGTTGTTGTCTGAAAAATAAATGGCAGACCACTAGTTAATATAAATGTAGTCTTCGTCAGTCATCACTACTCATTACAATAGATTCAATTGAATAGATGCTGCCATAAGAATAGGCTCTTGTATAAAGGTAGGAAATTGAAAAATACCTTGCGGTTCCTTGGTCTAATATTTCAATCTCAACGCCGTCATCCAAGACATGTATAGGGTCTTCCAATGGATTCCTGAAGCAGAAGGTTTAAGTTATTTTGGTATAAAAATTTAATAGATGAATGAAAATATATAGATTTAAACATTTAGTCAAAAAGATTCATTGTAGTAAACAAAACTAGGCTTATGAAACTTATGAAAGATAAGGACAACTAGATTTAGGCATTTAAATCAGGTTGCAACTACTGCGTGCCTACTAAGAAGAATAAAGACAAGCTAATTTACCATGTTTTAACTTAAATATTATATTGGCAAGAGGGCACTGTTTTTTCCATACAGTTACATACATACCTAGCGGTTTCATCTAGCAAGTTTTGCACCCAGAGTGGTTGACTGGCTGTGGTTCCGGTGCAGCGACTGAGTGATATTTCCCTAAGGGACTCCAAATAATAATATATAAGTGTGCTTGACTGAGCCACGCTCACGACGTTTCCCCGTTGCCTGCCATATCTACAAAGATATTGCTCATCCATGAAAAATTAATTAACACTAAGAAAATAAATTTATTTCAAACAAGATAGTTGTGTTGTTACTTACCAATTTCCCCTTAAGAATCCTCCTATGAAACGGAAAGCACTTTTATTTTATAATTAAGTATAATCTTTACACTTTTACAAACAATAACATGTTGTTTACCTTTACTTGTCAAATTGACAGTCTTTTTTTTTTAGGCAAAGCGTTCGCTCCATTCTGCCGGTTTACACTGAGCCAGTAGCAAAAAAGAGTGAATAATTGAATGAACAAAATTAGACCGGTAAACCATAGAGAATGATGACACTATTCCGACGACAAGCGTTTGCAATTCCATTACGAATGTGTTTGAAGTTTAGCAGAATACCAAATTTTGACAAAATGGCAATAAAGTCGTCATGGACTGGCGATGGTCGATGTTTTAGAGAAAAATAGTAGACTTGGGGCCCTGGGCTGGGCTTAAAGTGTGATAAGAGTGATTAGGTAAGGACGATAGTCAGAGACTTGCGAATGCGAAATCGACTGGTTTAAAAATACGCTTCCTTCAAACAAGTGGAAATAGGATGCTGTTGCAAAGTGCCTTTTTTTCTTCTGGGTTTAATGGCGTTTTACTTTATTTCATTTTTAGTTCTTATGTAATAGGTTCCTCTGGAAAATTTTCTTTTCCGTTATGAGGAAAGACGTGATCTCCATCGCTCCGGGGAGTATATTTCAATTTGTGGGGTAAATTGCACGAAAATGCTGTCTCGAGTCCAATTAACGTCAAATCAACATCAAAATTGTGAAAACAAATCGAATTTTCTTCGCGATAACTTCGAAACTCTGTCAAAATCATAATAAGCAGAGTTTGTTTTGTAATTCGACAGAGACTCTATTGTTCTTTGTCGAGTAAATGTGATGGATTATAAATGGATGACATGTTTAATTTACAAAGTAACTTTTTGGTTTGTTCGTTGCTTTTCCGTAATGGCGGATGTGATTTGGTCATAATTATGTTTTTCTTGTATATTTCAATGCTTGGTGAATAAATCTGATAGTATTTTATGCAACAAACTATTCTTAAACTGAAAACTAAATGGGAAATTGTAATTAAGGCATATATCTGACCTTAGATAAATGATTGGTTCGTCAATCTAAGTATCTGACATTGTGTAATAGTGACGAGCGGGTCACCACGTGGTGCATGCTATCACGTTTCTGTTGAGGTTTTCTGTGTTGTGGACTCTTCCTCGGCGTAATACCTTACTTACGACTTACACCTTTAACTACAAAAATGACCTTACTTAAAAGGCAAAGGAGTTGTGATGCCAGTGGCTCTGCGACCACTAAACTAATATAATAAGAAACTTAATTTTACACACACACACACACACATATATCACGCCTATAATCCCTTGCGGGGTAGGCAGAGCATAAATGGCCGCATAAAACGGACATTTACGCCACGTCTGACAAACATTTGAGGGTCATCCGGAAAATCGTGTATTGCCATAGTGACATAGGTTGTCAGGCCATCATCGCCTAAAACTGCAATACACACCCTCGAGTCTCTTAGTCGCCTCTTACAACTTCCACGGGCAAGAAATGGGGTGATGCTATTCTAAGCCGGCATCACACGGTCATCACGGTCACAGATTATTTTAGAAGAAATGGTTCCGTGCTTCGGAGGGCACGTTAAGCTGTCGGTCCCGGTTGCTGTCTATGATTACTTAGACGGCGGTCGTAACACAACCATGTCAGAGGCCTACTTGTGGTAGGAGGCGGTTGCAAAACTCTGACACCAGGGTTCATCGGGTCATTGGACGAATCGGTGGCTCACACGAAAAGAAAGAAGAAGATTTTTAGCCGGCACCACACAGCAACTTACTCATTCAGGTTTTATTTGCAGGTGCAGAACCTACATGTCATTCATCTTTTTGTGTCAACGAGTCGACGAATGACACGAACCTAACATTATTTTGATGTGTGTCAAATTAAAATATGACGTGAATGGTAACCAGTTATTAAACAGAGTAAATCAATCCTATACTTTTTATTTATATATTTTAGTTTACTCGTTAAATACATACATCACGCTTTTATCCCTTACAGAAAAAATGTGTATCACTATTATAACAGGTTGTCAGACTGTCGCCTCAAACTGTTAAATACTCATAAAACACTCGAACTTTAGTTGCCTCTTACAATACCTGCAGGAAATATATGGGGTGAATGCAAAAAGGCTCAAAGAATAATAAAAATATTGAAATAAAACTGCAAAAATAAAAAAAGTAGCTGACTCGTGAAGGATTCGAACCTCCGACCTCCGATGTTTTTTGGTTTGGCTCGCCTTGTCTAAGGAAACTTTCAATGATATATCGGCGCTCTAACCAACTGAGCTAACGAGTCTTGGCAGCTACAGGCGAAATAAGGAACCACTTGATAAACATTGCAAATTATTGTGCAATTTTACGTAGTCATTCGTTTTCATCCGTTTTGTTGCTGAGGCACCATACCGTCTGGAAATAACTACTAGATGAACGAAAAACTTGACAAATGACTAAGGAACTCGAGGGTTACATGTGTAGCAATTTTAGGCAATGGGCTTACAACCTGTCACTATGGCGATACACAATAGTCTGAATGACCCTGAAAATGTTTGTCAGACATGGAGTAAATGTTAGTTTTTTACGGCTGTTTAAGCTCTGCCTACCCTGCAAGGGATATCGGCGTGATATATGTAGGTATAAACGAAAAAGGTGATGCAATTCTAAGCTTGTATTACGTGGCATTAAGGCCCTATTAAAATCGTAGCAGTATCTGCTGGGTACGTAGCTAGCCGTATCTTTATTTAAATTTATTTAATTACTAGCTGCCTGCCCAGCGGTTTCACCCGCTGCTAACCGTTTTCCCGCAGGAATTAGACATCATTAAATAGCCTAGGTTCATCAGGGATATTGTGAGATCGTAATGGTAAAATTATTTCAATTTTCAATTCAAACAAACAAACAATCAAATCTTTTCTCTTTATAACATTAGTGAAGATTTATTTGACCGTTTATTGTACACAATATAACACAAAGGACATAACATATTATGGATAATACTCAACAAGCTTATTTCTAAAAATTAATCTCTAAAATAGAGTCAAGAGCAAACCCATCCTTAATAAAAAAAAAACTCTTACAGCAGACCTACGGTAGTGAGATAGCATAAAGTGAGGCAGGTGACGTGTACAACTTACTATGATACAATTAAATTTAGGCCAATGAAAAACAAATACAATGTTAGAAATTGGTAAACGATTGAGTACTAACCGCTACCCACGTAACCAGTGGATCAAAACAAAAATCAAATAAAATTATGCTTTATTGCGACTAACTGTATATTAGTATGATCTTAAATAACTATAAGTTCCTTCTGCCGTGTGATCCCGGCTGAGAATAGCATCAACTCTTTCCCGTGGGTGTCGTAAGAGGCGAAAAAGGGACTTGAGTCTGTGTATTGCAATTGTGACCCTCCAATGTTTGTCAGACGTGGCGAAAATGTCTGTTTTTTGCAGCCACACTCTGCCTACCTTAACCTTTTCAACGCTATAGTCGGGTATAACCGACAACCCACGTCTTGTTCTTCTGTTAGTCTTGCCACTACCGACTACAGCCGACAAAACGTAGTTAAAGTTTAAATTTATGTTATTACACTAGCATTTTGAAACTATTGGACATCTCAATTTTATTGAGTATTTTTTACCTGGAAATTAATATGGCGCTGGTTGCAATTTTTTACTTGCATTGCTTAGCGCCGAAAAAGTTACAGGCGTGATAGGTATGTGTATGTGTTAATAACTATACAGCTCTTAAAAACTCAGTCGTCCTTTTCAGACGTAGCAAATAGGATGGTTTAGGTACAACATACATGGTTACTGTTTTGAATAGGGCTCATTACCGTAATGATTTTAGGGTATGTAAATGTATTCAATCACTGACCTTTTTACATTATTTTCCCCATTCCCTACACAAGTCCGAATTCAATTAATTCAAAACCCATGAACGGACTTTTTAATTACAAATCTTAATTTACGAATGATCACGGGTCTTCTTCAGTATGTTGCGGGCTAGGGGGTGAAAACCGGAATTCCGGAATTTCTAAAAACCGGCATATCTGGATTTACCGTTGTTGCGATTCCGGTTTTCAGAGCTTTAAAATAGTAAACACCGGGTTTGGAAAAAAGAGGTATTTTTATATTTTTCCTACTTTTTTCGGGGCATAACCATTGATAATAATGTAGTTTATTACTACCTGCCCCTGTTTGCAAGCATTTTGTCACGCAAATACCTAAAAACTGTTCACCACTCACGCAAAACCTTCCTGAAATCTGAAAAATGGTGATACGAATGACAATTTTGCATAGCTAATTTTAACTTACCAAAACCGGAATTCCAGAATTGAGCTCTAATATCGAAACTCAAAACCGTTTTTAAAACCTTTAGATTTTACATACCCTAGTGCCTTCTTATCAGACGCGAATTAATTATGTATGGTGTGGTACAACAATTTTTCTAAACTCATTAAACCAAAGCAGATCCTTGGAAGAGCTCTTGAAAAAAAACTTTAAAATATACGGGGTGTAAGAGACAACCCTCCGAATACTGATAGGGTGCATGCAGACCATGAAACTGAACAATACTCCCCTGGAAACATATATAAGGAAACGATAAAAAATTTACCTCCCATACAAAATCACGATCAGCTGACTGCAATTACTATGGGTAGTCATTTTTTTTTTCCCCTATATAATTTTTTCATGGGAATTTGTTCAGTTTCATGGTCTGAATTCACCCTATAAGTATTCGGAGGGCTGTCCCTTACACCCTGTATATGAAAAAAAAGCATCGAAAAAAGACAGAGACCTTTTCAGAGTTAAGCTTCTTACAAACCTTCCAACTTGTTTTTATACTTTCAATAGAATCTCGTTATACACCTGAAAAGGTTGTTACAAATTCAAAGGTTTTTCTAAATTAAGTATATGCTTGATCTAACATGTAATTATTTTAAAAAAATGAACTGCTTTTTAAGTGGGGCAAGAACCCATCGGATCGTTCGTCGACTCGTTGTCCCACACGAAAAAATAAAGTGGGGCAAGAAGTTGATCTCAATCCGATTATATCCAAAAAAGAAAATTAAAAACCAATTAAAAAAAAGGTTATGTAATCAGGCCTAATCTAATCGAAATATTAATTAATTAAATATTAGCAGATTTCCAAAATATTTTGATGTGTGTTAAATTCTTAAACTAGAAATGTATGCATTCATGTTTGTGCAAGATATTTGTGTTTGCACCTATCTCAAAAATGGAACAGATTTCAATATGTTTTATGACTCTAATCATAATCGATTTAGTAGTTTCCAATATACGCTTCTAAGTGTTTCTTTATTGTGAAGACGGTTTATTTTTTCCTAAATTACCAACGTTCTTCAAATTTTTTTTAAAGACAGCCGTGAGACTTTGAAACCTACACCTACTGATAGGCTGAATTATGCTACAAGAATATTAGTTTTCTACAAAATATTAATGAATTAGATTGTAATTAGTAATCAGTCACGTAACGTTTTTAACGGTAGCAGAGTTTACATGCCAAATACCGGCAGAATTATTTTATTTTTGGTGCAAGAAATAATTGTTGATTCTTTTGAAGCGTACCTACATTCGTCAAAATGTGATTAAAATTTATTTAACGAGATTCCGTCCTTTAAAGAATCGTACATATAGAGGTATACCTCTACATACATGAACTCTAAAAACATTACACTCCTTTTTTGGTTGCGCAGTCGTGTAAAAGGAGAAGTTTTCTCCAGTATTTGAAATCGTTAAGACTAGGGTTTCGGTGTGGAAAGCTATTTTTAAAACTCTAAGCTTTGGAAACGTTTCCCTGACGAAGCAAGTTTGTGTTTGAAGTAGAGTTATACGTGCTAGTCGCCATTTTCGTAGTCGGCAAGTAGTCGGCGACTAGTCAGCTTATTAAACAGCTGTTATTATGGCAGTGTGATACCGGCTTAGAATAGCATCACCCCATTTCTTTCCCGTGGGAGTCGTAAGAGGAGACTAAAGGACTTGACTCGTGGTGTGTATTGCAATTTTAGGCGATGGGCTGACAACCTGTAACTATGGCGATACACAAATTTTCCGAATGACCCTCAAATGTTTGTCAGACGTGGCGTAAATGTCCGTTTTTTGCGGCCGTTTGCGGTCTGCCTACGCCGTAGCGGATTATAGGCGTGATTGTATGTGTGTGTATCATGACTTTAAATTTTACTGATAAAAATGACTCAAATGACACCATCACATCATATTGGTAGACAATAAACAGTGAATCTCGCGCCAGGATAGCTTCCAAACGTCGTCTCTGATGACCGAAGTAATGATCGGCTAGTCAGCCATTATTGTAGTCGGTTCCTAGTCGGCTGATTTTAAGCCGATTAGTCGTATGTCGGCTTCTCGGTTAAAACCTTAGGTGCAAATTTGAAGTTGTTCAAGAAATTTTATTTCGTGAGTCAAGGCGATTCTGACACACACTGACGATTTTCCAGTGTTTTGCTGGAGCCGGTTATCTGTCGATAGGAGTTCACGAAATCCCCTAAAATATCCGGATATCATGTCATCTTGGCACACATCGCCGCATATATTTGCGGCTGTCTTTCTCAATATCGTCTGGTGCGTGTGCTAAATCAATTTTCTACAGGTTGTGCGAGACAGAGTGCATTTTTAAGATACTTATTATCTACTCCGCTCGTAACAGCACACATGTGTCCTTGAAGTACAATACAAATCTATTGTTGCAAAACTCGACCTGAGCGAAGTGGTTTAATTAAGAAAGTAAGCACTGCGGGGAGATTTTGATTTGATTTCTAATATCATAAAAAGGGTTTAAGACTTTTCCCTCGCAATTTACGTTTATGAACTGAATTTTCAGAAGCTGCAAGACACTATCCATGCATGGGGTGAGCAGTATCTTGATACGAGCACTGAAATCCTTATATAAGAATTCCAGTGCTTGTGTCAGGATAAACGGGGCGTACAGTGAACTTTTTAACATCGAGAAAGGTGTTAGACAGGGATGTGTTGCGTCACCGTGGCTGTTCAATCTATTCATGGATAGTTGTTTGGCGGATTTGAAAGAGAGTGAATGTGGTCTGAGAATGAATGGTTTACTCGTCAAATGTCTTCTCTATGCTGACGACCAAGTTATCCTTGCGTCGTCGGCTGAAGGGTTGCAGGAGATGGTAAATATTATGACTGAGGCTTTGAAAAAGAAAGGAATGAAAGTGAATGTAAGTAAGACGAAAGCAATGGTTTTTGAGAAAGAGGGAAATATGACAGAGTGTAAAATTATGATAGAAGAAGAGAGGGTGGAACAAGTGAAAGAGTTTGTGTATTTGGGCTCCATGTTCACATCAGATGGAAAGTGTGAAAGTGACATCGAAAGAAGGGTGAATGCCGGCAACATGGTGAATGGAGCGTTGCACACTTTTATGAACAGCCAGAAAGTCTCTGATAAGGCTCGTCTGGCTGTGCATAGAGGGGTGTTAGTTCCGACACTTATGTATGGGAGTGAAAGTTGGGTATGGCAGAAAAAGCATGAAAGTAGAATAAATGCAGTACAAATGAGAGCGTTAAGAAGTATGATTGACGTAAAATTGAGTGACAGGATAAGGAATAGCGTGATAAGGGAACGTTGTGGTATAAAAGAAGACGTAGTGACTGGTGTAGAAAAGGGTATGCTTAGATGGTTTGGTCATGTAGAGAGGATGAATGAAAGAAGATTACCGAAACAGGTGTATATGGCAAGTGTGGATGGGAACGTCGGAAGGGGAAGACCTCGACGAACGTACCTTGATCAAATCGGGGACGTGCTAAAGAAAGGTCAGGTCAAGAGTACCCTAAACCGACGAGCATGCATGAAGAGATTGATGAATGTGGAGGAGGCGAAAGAAGTATGCCAGGATCGTAGTAAGTGGAAGGAAGTAGTCTCTGCCTACCCCTCCGGGAAAGAGGCGTGATTTATGTATGTATGTATGTATGTATGCAAGACAAGTTAATTCTCATAAAACACCAGGTAATTTTTCGTAAAGCTTTTTGCAAGAATTTAGTCTGAACAGGTCTGAACTGACTTTTTTAAAAGCGTGTTAGGTCGTAAAGAAACGGCTAGTTCTATTCGAAGACCAATTTTATTGCTTTAACGATCTCAATAACTATTGTAGAGTGCTGGTTAAAAGCTATTAGACGATTTAAACCCCACTTTAATATCTTGAGCCATTATTTAAGCTGCATCTAATAGCACGTTCACACAATGCCAATATGGGCAGGGAAATAGTAAGGGAAGTGGGCAGCGCGAGCATGTAAACAGGTTACTCGCGCTGCTACTCGTCATGCCGCTGAGACTTCCCGTGCTTTCTCGAATGTCGGCTTTTAGTGCGCGAGTTAAAGGAACAGCAGCACGAACGCGTGTGGAATGTATTGCTATCGCGCTTACTTGTATTGGCGTGAGAAGAGTATGACGGCAGTGTGTGAACACTCACTCGCGTTGATACTTCCGCAGAAATATTTCTAGCAATATTTGCGACAGCGGCAGGAACAGGAGCAGGTGCATGGTGTGAATGTGCCATAAAATGATTGCTCGATGGCAAAGTTGATGTTTATGACTTTGAAATTTGTTCCCAGTCTGGAAAAGAAAGCTAATAGCATACTTCAGAGGGCACGTTAAGCCGTCGTTCCCGCTTGCTGCCTATTTTTCTTAGACGGCGGTTACACAACCATGTCAGAGCCTTCTTCTAGTAGTAGGCGGTTGAAAAACTCTGACACCAGGTTTCATCAGGTCTGGACACCGAACCCACGCGAAAAAGAAGAAAGAAGAAGGTGAATTGCACACGGGACGAAATTGCTGATCACGACAGCCACCATTCTGATTATGCGCCACACGTCGCTTTTGTATGGGATTTAGAGAACTAGTTTCGTCTGACAGCCGGATCTGGCAAAACGATGGTTGCCATTCCACCAATTCGGACTAAGCGCTTCCAGTCATCATTTATAATGCGCACTGCTAAAGAGTGGAACTCACTACCTGCGTCTGTGTTTCCAAACGCATACAACCCTAATCTCTTCAAAGTAAGAGTGAACAGGCTTCTTCTGGGTGAGCTCGCTCCATCTTAGACTCTGTCTCTGTCCTATAACCTAGACTAGAGTCAAGAGCAAACCTATCATTAATAAAAACAAAAACAAAAAAACAACCGGTAAACAAACAGTAGGTCTGAGAACCGCCTTATAATACAGGTTGTATCTTAAGTTGTGAGTGCTACCCTTTTATTGATTTGTGTCTTATTTGTAACAAAAAACTCAGGTCAAAAACAGCTTAGTTTATTTAGCTAAGTGTATTTTTCTTATCATACAAGACGCTTAATGCTTTCTAGCATTAAGGCCGTCTTGTTGTACTGTTTCGTTTTCTTTGTGTTTTCAAATGTTGTATTTATGTTCCTTCATGCAATAAAGATTTATGCTCTATTTTATCTATACATATCGACGCTTGAAAGGCAAAATGATCTAAGCGACATCCGACTAACTTTACAGTAGAGCAGTTTAAAGTTTGAAATTTTAGAAAAAAAATCGTGTAAATTCGTGTGATTAAGATAATTGCGCCGTTCTTAGATATATTTTTCATGATTTTTTAAGGTACGTATTGGTAAATGAATTTATTAAAAATAATGCTTAGTTTGAAAGTTAGTGTCGCTTAGTCAAATTTAACCTAAAAGTAGCGACAGGAAAAATTGACTAACCGACAAGGTTTGGTTAAGAAAGGTAGGGTAAAATTTTAATACACGCTTTTCTAAACAATTTTCTGCCGAGTAAAAATTATCGAACTTAAATTGAGACTGTTTAAAAGTTGAGTCAAAACAACCTAAGTCAATTTATTGGTTAAGAAAGGTAAGGTAAAATTTTAATACATGCTTTTTTAAACAATTTGCTGCCGAGTAAAAATTATCTAACTTAAATTGAGACTGTTTAAAAGTTGAGTCAAAACAACCGTAACTGAATTTCGTATTTTATTTTGACCGTAAATTTGTCATAAATGATGTTCTCACCTAAAATTGGATCAATTATTTTCTTCAAGAATGTAAATAAAACTGTCTTCAGTTTTAATTATCACTATAAAATCGACACTGAGGCACACAGAAGTAGCATAGCTAGGTATTACATTTTTCTTTGCTTCTTGGTAACCATTTTGTAAAATGTCCAGCAGTGAATTTCAATAGGCTGATCTGATCTGGAATATATTTTATAGCAATATTCATACTATATGCCTATTTTGAAACTTACTATAATCTTAGAACATGTTTTAACCGGGCGCGTTTTCCAAGTCCAATTTCCAATTGTCCGAATGATTTATTATCTGCTTTGTTTGCATATGATTCTTTATCTTGAAATTGAATGTCAGCATATAATAGAATGCTGCATAGGCAACACATAATTTTGGTTTCTCTTGGTGTTTTTTACGACTTGGCCACGTACATTTTGGACTCTGTGAACCTTATATTTTGTGAATAACCTTTGCATTAACCCTGGAAACTATTCCTGCTATACATGACGACCTAAGCTTGCTATGCGGACACAGTTATATTGTTCTGTTTCATGGCTTTGGTGACAGTTCGGCATGGCTGGCAGTTTACACCAGTCTACCAAATGTGGTCTACCCTCTAGGGAAGACTTTAAATAGCCAAGCGCGCGAGTTGATGTTAAAGTTAAGCGCGTAGCTGCTGCTTTGGGAATAGGCATCAATACAGTTGCCAGCACAACCAAAGAAGATTATGGTGCTTCTGGCATTGAAGAAAATAAATTTAGCAAAGAAAAGGAAAATAACCACACATCCCATCACTGGTATTGATAGCTTTGATGCAATACGACAAGACGTATATATATTGTTTTGTATAGTTTTACCTATTAGTAATTATGTTTAACAAATAAAGAATTTAAATTATAATTTGAATTTGAATTATTATACCAACAAGAAATACCCGACGAGGACCAAACTTCTGAATTCCTTACGTGAAGCTGGTTTATTTCATGGTGGCAAGACTTCACTATCACAAATTTAAAACGAATTGGGGTTTCAATATCAAAAAGACAACCAGAGAAAAAAGTGTTCATGGAGCGAACCGACATAATTTTATTAAGAAACAGTTTTCTTATTCTTAAATGAAACGTGGCTGAATGCCAACCACACCGTATCCAGCACCTGGACAGATAACACAGCGCAATCGACATCAAAAGGCTCAACGGGAAAAGGGGGTCGCAGTATTATATGCCATGCCGGGTTTGGGAGCGTAGGGTTTTTAAGAAGGTAGTCTGATGGCATTTGCGACAAAAAAAACTACCATGAAGAAATGGACGCAGACAGATTTGAAGAATGGTTGCGTGGACTACTCATCAGCGTAGAAGAGCCTCTGTAATTTTAATGAACAATGCACCTTACCACTCGAGGTAAATTGACAGAGCACCAATCCAAAATAAAAAAAGCCGATTTTGTTAACTGGCTCCAGCCACACCGAAAAAAAGCCGACCAAAGCATGCTGAAAGCAGAATTAAAGAGGCTGGTGAAACTTTTCAAGCCAGCACGGTTAAAATACGAAATGGCATGAGAGTACGGCCATCGTGTGGTTCGACTACAGCTATACCATTGCCAATACAATGCCATCGAATTTATTTGCTATCTAGCTATCTATTTACGGTCTCAGTCGGTTATTTTATTATTGAAAAGTAGACAAATAACTGAATTAATTTTGTCCCCAGCTTTAATTTTTTTCTTAAAATAAGTAAGTTTCTAGTAGAAAGAAACTACTTTTGTTACATTGTATTTGTATTGATTGTAAATTTAAAAAATTGTCATGACATGATCTGTTGCAGACATGCATTCAGCTTCGAATTTAAATCAATGTTACTCGAATAGGTATATTTTTTTACATTATTGACTGTATTTTTGTATTGTTATAGGATATGTAGGTCCTTACAACACTGAACCGCCATTTAACACGGGATAGATGTTGGAGCTTTTGAAAGAAGCTTGTTCAAAAGTAACCAAAGATGACTGGGCCAACGTGGTGAAACACACTCAAAACAATATTGACGACGACTTTGACAGAGACGTGCGCATTGATAATTGTATAGACAATGAAATAGACGGAGTGGCCTCTGAGCTACTTAAGGCTGGTAGAAAAACCTGTCCTGGAGGAGCTGAAAAGGCTATTCAACTCTGTTAACGCCAATGGAAAACCCCCGAAGGCGTGGAGCAGAGGTGTTCTGGCATTGTTTTTCAAAGAAGTAGATAATACGCTTCTCAAAAACTATAGGCCGATCACACTTCTGAGCCACGTCTATAAGCTGTTCTCGGGAGTCATTACGAATCATTTGGCATTAAGATTCGACGCCTTCATGCCACCAGAACAGGCCGGGTTTCGTAAAGGCTTCCTCACCGTGGACCACATCCATACCGTACGGCAGGTTATACAGACGTCAGAAGAGAATAACCAACCGCTGTGTATGTAAGGCCTTTGTGGACTACGAAAAAGCCTTCGACTCCATCGAATTCTGGGCTGTTTTGGACTCCTTGCAGCGGTGCCAAGTAGATTGGCGATATGTGGAGGTGCTAAGAAGCCTATATCAAATGGCAACGATGTCCGTCCAAGTACAAAACCACAAAACAGGATCCATCAAACTACTCCGAGGTGTAAGACAGGGTGACGTTATATCCCCGAAACTCTTCACCAATTCGCTGGAGGATATTTTTAAGACTTTGCAGTGGGATGGACTAGGCATCAACGTCAACGGCGAATATCTCCAACATCTCCGCTTTGCCGACGATATGGTCATAATGGCTGAATAGCTGCAGGATCTGCAAAATATGCTGACCAGTCTCAACGTCGCCTCGAGACGTGTTGGACTCGGGATGAACTTGGAGAAGACAAAAGTCATGTTCAATCAACACATCATCTCCGAGCAGGTCTCCGTCGAAGGTATAGCCCTTGAAGTTGTCCAGAAGTATGTGTACCTTGGGAAAACTTTCCAGCTGGGTAGAGACAACTTTGAGGCTGAAATCACCAGAAGAGTGCAGCTAGGCTGGGCAGCATTTGGGAAGTTGCGTCATATTTTGGAATCATCCTTACCACAATGCCTCAAGACCTGCCAGTCATGACCTATGGAGCCGAGACGTGGAACCTAACAGTACAACTGGCCCACTGGTTACATGTCACTTAAAGAGCTGTGGAACGGTCTATGCTCGGTATCTCTACCTCTATAATGGATAAAATCCGGAATGAGACTATCCGCAAAATTACCAAAGTAACGGACATAGTCTGGAAGTGTAGCAAACTGAAGTGGCAGTGGGCTGGGCACATGTGTCGTAGAACCAACGGACGGTAGAGTAAACGGGTTCTCGAGTGGAGGCCGCGTCTCGGCAAGCGTAGTGTTGGACGACCTCCGGCCAGATAGACCGATGACTTTAAAAAGGAGGCTGGTAGCGACTGGATGGCGAAAACGGGAGATCATGCCCTATGGCGTACGCTGGGGGAGGCCTACGTCCAGCAGTGGACTGCAATAGGCTTATGTATGTATGTATGTAGACAATGAAATTATCATCAGATTGTTTGAAGATAGCATGAGCAGTGACAGCGAAGAACCTTTGTCTTTATCGCCGGAAGAAGAGTGATACTACGTATGTAAACGTAAATGCTACGTACATTTGGTGTTTTGTACATCACAATTTTCCCTAAAGGGGTCACTATTGTCAAATACGACCTATTCGGGTGGCGGCAGTACTTTAGTGACTTTGAAACTAACTTTAATGTTTGCGCTAGCGACTGCGCGCGTGTCGCCCGCAGGTCTAACCAACATTTTTATGTGAATTACTGTAGGTAAAAATACTCTTTGCGCCTTTACTTGACACCACTGTTGGTAATAACCAACATTGGATAATTATGACCGTTGAAGTAAAAGTTGTCTAAATAATAAAATCACACTTGAAAACGGCAGGTAAACCTTGACCAAGCGACAATCGGTTTCATTTTTCGGCAGGTAAAAATTTACTAAGCGACAGTCAGTCGTATTTTTAGGCAGGTTATATATGCTGAAGTAAATAAATAAAAAAAATTAAAAACAGGCAATTTTAACCAAACGCCATATTGAAAAAATAACGAATAAGTAAAAATTACCTAAGTTATAAAAAAATAAAACCTTTGTGAAGAAAAAATATACTAAGCTCCTAACACTTAATTGCCAGATCCTGGAAAAATTGACTAAATACAAAAATATTCTACGAACAGAAAGGAAAAAGTTATCCACATACAAATTTACCATTACATAATTACTCAACCACCAAATTTTCAAAAATAGGTCAAAAATTGTGTCGGTTAGTTAAAAAAAAAATTTGAAATTCGCAAATCATCAAATATCTAAGCGCCAAAAATGTCGTCGTAGAGAGACGTGAGTAGGACCAAACGACGCAGAAAAATCAGGCGATTCCAACAATGTATATAACTCAATATGGCCAAAAATGTCGCTTAGATCATTTTGCCTTTCAAGCGTCGATATTATAAAATTATAACTACCTAATGTTCATACAACCAATAAAAGCCAAAAATATCATTAAAAAAAATTTTGTCTGTCTGTATGTTTGTGTCCGCTTTTCACGCAAAGCTACAGAACGGATTTTGATGAAACTTTTTTGTTTTATAGCTATTAGTCCTCGCTTGATCCTTAAAACTGTACCTCGCCATGGGTACGTACCAAAATATATACCTCTGAATACGAAATTTTAAAACACTTCCCGTGTTAGGTATACAATTTTTGAAAACTTGCAAAATTTTCCTCCTGTCATCCATCAATCATCCTGCCCGCGTACTAGTTATTATTCTGTGCCCGCGCTTGAAAATTTTGCAAGTTTTCAAAAATTTTATACCTAACACGGGAAGGGTTTAAAATTTGGTATTCAATTTATCGCTTAGACTACATTCAATCTGTAAAGATAGAATTAGTCGCCGGGTATTAGTTGCAAAAACTAACCGGGTAGATGAAGCCGTGCCACGCGTTACTGGCATTAAAATACACTTGCAAAATTGGCGGTCAAGGAATGAGCTGCGGTAGCCCGGATGGAAGAGGCGTCGCCACTAGTCACCACTATCGAAACACTCCACGTGCCATCATGTAACTGTACTTTTCAACAGGCTCCCCAGAACTCTCAAAGAAATTCAAAGTCCGCATTATGTTTAAACAGAAGTTGAAAGATTTTTTGTTAAAAAAGTGTTATTATTCAGTAGACGAATATTTAGCTGACAGCAACATAAATAATATAAAGGATTTGTAAAATGGAATGTTTACCCATTATTGAACTTGAGAATTTGAAATTTAATTTGAGAATTTGACATTAATTGTTTTGGGATTTTTAATTGACTTTTTTTCATTTTTATTATTTCATCTTATCTAAGTTATCAATTTATCATTGAGAATGTTTTCTTGACATATATTATTTTGTAACTGACTAAGAAATTGTAATTACCTTTTATTATATTTATTATTATATTTAAGCTGTAAAACATTCAAATACAATGTACATTGTCAATGAATAAATAAACTGAAACTGAAACTAGTAATGCGAAAGTCGCAGGTTCACATCCTGCCCACGCTTGAAAATTTTGCAAGTTTTCAAAAAAAATATATACCTCTATATTTTCTAGTCATCATGTTGGGTAACTAACAAAATTAATTAGCAACAGTTTGCGCAGTTAAAAACTTCCGGCAAATTCTTAAACCGCAGAACCTACTGTTACTATGCAACTTAAGTTTGTGCGGTTCAGACAGTTGTAAAGAAAATAAAAAGTTGTCAGAACAGATCTAATAATAATCGCGAAACTTTATTATTTTAAAATGGTAATGCACTCCTGTTCGATTATATATTCTTTATTGTGGATTAACAATACAATAATTTTTGATTTAAAAGTAGTTCACAAAGGTGAGCTTATCTCTATAAAGAGATCTCTTCCAGCCAACCTGTAAAACTAAGAAATAAATACGTGCGGGGACAAGATTGCACACAAAGTAAAAAAAAAAAACAATAATAATATGATAAATAGTGACTCTGAATGATGATTACTTATTTATGAAATATTTCTGCCCTAGGACCAGAGCTCATCAACCTACCTTTTATGTTTTTGAAAAAAAAATTGGATCTCCTGTACAAAATTGCCGATCAGCTGATTTAAGTTCCTACGGAAACTCAAAATACTTTTTTCATATTTCAACTTAAGTTCCTTGGGGAAAGTTGTTCCTTATCACCAGCCCGTCTTGAGATGTCGGTATCTGTCACTAGCAAAATTCGTCTTATATGTCCTAAACGTATCCTTAAAATCCCTGACAGATTTATTTAAATCATATTACACCCGCCGGGTAATAAATGTTATAAAGACAAAAAAATCATGGGAAACATTGTCCTAGTCAAGTACAAATCAATATTTATTTAACTATTAATATTGATTAAGATACATAAATATTGATGTTTCTATCAACAACTCATGTTGATAGAAATATCAACAACATGAGTATTATCAAATCTATCAGTTTCCATTTATCACACACGATATGAATCACAGATAAGAACGAATTAATCACTTATCACTAACCATGATGTTTGGTGGCGGAGCGCAAATACCAATGCGAACACGAAGGCCTAGTTTGACAGGTGTCAAATCTGTGCTAATGCTATAGAGTTCATTTTCCTTTGATGATATCTCTTTTAAGTATGGATGCTGCCACCTAAATATCAAATCAGGCCTGCATAACTTACTCTGTTTAAATAAAATTACTTTGATTTCAAAATAATAGAATATTTGAAAACTGTTTTTACAAATCAGAACCTTAATGCTTGCTTTAGCATTTTAGTTCCTAAAAACTAACAATCCTTGTATCAACCGTCATTTACTCTAAAGTATATAATTTACGACATTTTACCAACGAGTAGGTATTTCTGTTTGTATTTTTATGTACTATCGATTTGTACTACCATTAAAATGTTCCATGCTCCTTGAATGGAAGGACCCAATTTTCTCTCATATTTCGAAAAACTGAAAAGTTATTCAATTTTATCGAGAACACGCTTTGAAAATAATTATTCCCCTGCCTGTAGATAGATAAACGTCACAATGACGTCATGCCTTCACCAACTGATTGCTAATTTCGCTGCCAGTAAACAAGACTCGTTAGCTCAATTGGTTAGAGCGCCGGGTAATGGCTCTCACACGGAGGACGGAGGTTCAAATCCTTCACGAGTCGGTACTTTTTGTAACCGTTTCTTTTGTGCAAATTTTTATGCTGTGCTGTGATATTTTATTATCTTGTTTCGTTTTAATTAGAATTTTCTGTCCACTGCCCGTCTGTAAAGAGACATGTCAATTGTTTTGGTTATGATTTGACTTTGTTTTTTATTTATTTAAAGTTAATTTTCATTTCTTTTTTATTCAATACGAAAAATCTCCCTGACCTTTTTATTTTTTAAATTCAATAAGGCTGGTTTTATGAACTGCACATTGATGTTTAAATTTTAAATTTAAAAGGATTCAACGAATGGCACATAATTTTAGAAATACCTACTCTGCTCTCGATTCTGATGGGACATTTCTTTTGCTTATTCTAACCTGTGACAAGAGATCACTTTCTTAAAATAATATGCTAAAAAGAGACAAACAATGTCGGTCATTTTATTGTTAAAGTGACGTGTGGCGTTTAATTCCAAAAAACAGCCAAGTGCGAGTCGGACTCGCTCACAAAGTATTCCTTATCATTATGTATAAAAATAGCATCAAAATTCATTTTGACTCTTTGGGTACGGGACCCTAAATATGAGACATTATGAGAGTGCACGGTTTTATTTATAGCCCTCGGTAAAAATATTACGCAACGAAAGACATATAATGTAGAATTTCTATTTATCTTCTTTTGTTAAAGAAAGACTAGAATAGATAAGCGGGTTCTTGAGTGGAGGCTACGCCTCGGCAAAGTTGCATTGGACGACCTCCGGCCATATGGCCCGATGACTTAAAAAAGGCGGCTGGTAGCAAATGGATGGCGAATACAAGAGATCGTGCCCTATGGCCTACCCTGGGGGAGGCCTACGTCCAGCAGTGGACTGCAATAGGCAGCAGTGGACTGCAATAGGCTTGTGATAAAGAACAACTTCCTCTAAAAGGCAGATAGGAAGGAATAGGAGAATAAATTGGACCTCCCATACAAATTGCCGATCAGCCGACAAGAGTTACTAAGGAAACTCAAAATGTTTTTAGCTTATTTCAACCTATGTACCTTGGGGAAACTTGTTCCTCCATCTTTCGCTATCGGTCACTAGTAAAATTTTAGCCATATGTATTTATGGGGTGATGCTATTATAAGCCGTGTGATGCCGGCTAAGAATAGAATCACTCCATTTCTTTCCCGTGGGAGTCGTAAGAGGCGACTAAGGGACTCGAGGGTGTGTATTGCAATACTAGGCGATGGGTTGACAACCTGTCACTATGGTACATAATTATAAATATGGTGATACACAATTTTCCGAGTGACCCTCAAATGTTTGTTAGACGTGGCGTAATTGTCCGTTTTTTTCGGCCGTTTGCTCTCTGCCTACCCTGCAAGGCATTTGAGCGTGATATGTGTACGTATGTATGTAGATAAGGACGAGTCCCGTAATAATTGAAATCCCGATCAGGTACCTCAGGTATGTCTGTAAATGGAATGGTAATTAATTCTCTCTTGATGCTGGGCTAATGGAAATGTTATGTCAGGTGATGTAAGTTACGTCTTACATGACGATTCAAAGGTATTTCACTGTTATAAAACTGGTCGTGTGATGCCGGCTGAATAGCATCACCCCATTTCTTTCCCTCGGGTGTCTTAGGGACTCCAGGGTTTCATGTTTCTGGCAACGTGTACTATATACTTGTACAAGATTTTTCTGAAACGAACTTCAGATATTTGTCAGACGTGTCGAGAGCGACCGTACTTTTACGGCCGTTAACGCTCTGCTTATCCCGTAAGGGATGTAGGCGTGATATGTGTGTGTGTGGTAATAAAATAAATAATAGGGTTTAAAATTGTTGTCGGATAGTGGGTCACTGGCCTAAATTCGGGATATAAATTATCTTAACTTACCCACCTTAGGTAAATTATTGCTGTCACTTTCCGCCAAATAGGTTTAGAAAAGAATAGGAAATATCTTAGTCATGTCATGTCTTATAATTTGACGCAAGATACGTGTTATCTGTCGAAATAATGCGACGATGAAAGCAATGGCGCCTAAATTGACGTGACACTGCGAAGAACCCACTGATATTTTTTAACATGACAGGACTTAGATATCTCCTATCACAGTGCTAATTTAAGGTAAGTTAAGAGAATATATATATTTCCATTTTAATTTTCAAAGATATTAGGGTTTATCTAACATAAGGTACTATTCATCTCTTGAAACTAAAGCCGCGCCATAATGAAGGGCCCTACAAATGATGACGTTACAAGGCGACGGCTTAAGCGTAACTCGTAAACCTGCGCTGGGGTGGTTTCATAGGTTTTTAGTTAGTTACTTTTTTTGAAACAAATGTACAGATGGTGGTGGCGTAAAGTTACATGCCGTGTTATTAACCTGGCCAGCCCCGAGGCAGTGCCTTTATTTTTATTTTTTTATTCCATTATAAGAAAATTGTGTACTTAATACAAATTTATTCATTTTATTCACTAACTTTCACGTGACAAGTTTCTTGTCGAATAAAAGCACAGATTAAAGGGTAGTAAAAGTTACTAGTTCCTCTTCCTACGACAACGGGTGTAATTTGTTTTTAAATTTTGTCACTTGCGAATATTTTAAGGAGTGAACCAGCTTATGAAACCGAAAAACTTTCCCAAGGAACATAGGTTGGAAGTGGGTTGGAATATGAAAAAAAACTTGTCATACAAATCTTCCAGCCGACTGGGTTAAGTTATATGAGAGGTCCAAAATCGATTTTCATATTTCGACCTATGTTTCTTGGGAAAAGTTGTTCAGTTTCAGGGGCTGGTTCGCCCCTAAAAATAATTGCAGCTTACATTTGAACGTCATGTATAGTAGAAAAATTTTTTTAGCACCCACCAAGCTAATGAAAAAAAAATGTCTTGTTTCATGATTTTAGTGGATTATTTTTAAATGGACATGGATGTTCCCTTAGGATTAGGTTAGGATATAGGAGGCAGACAAAATACAAACTCATTTGAAAATATTTTATGAAACTGAAAAATTTTGATCAAGAAAACAAGTACCTACTAAAATTAAAAAAATAGCATTCTTCTTAAACGCAGGTCCTCGTTCTGACACATTTTCTAACGAAGATACTATAACTGCAAACAAACATATATCACGCCTATATCCTTTCCAGGGTAGGCAGAGCATAAACAGCCGTAAAAAACGAACATTTACGCCACGTCTGACAAACATTGAGGGTCTCTCAGAAAATTGTGTGTCACCACAGTGACAGGTTGTCAGTCCGTCGTCTAAGATTGCAAAACACATGTACTTTAACTTGTTTATTTATTTTGAGCTAGCGAAAACTATTAACGATGAATCGAATAACAATAGGTCTAAATTTATAAAAAATGGACCTCCCATACCAACATGATGAAAACTAAGTCACTTTGTATGGGAGGCCCAATTTCTTTTTCATATTTAAATCTATGTTTATTGGGAAAGCTGTTCAGTTTTACGAGTAAAAATACTCACCCTAAAAATATAATTCCTTCAGGTACACAAAGTCTACCTTCCTGAAATGTTTATTTCCCAAATTACCACTTTACCAAAATGACTACTTTACTAAAAAAATTCATTGAATTAAATAGGACCTTATACTCGCTATATTCAAACCCAAGCCACTCACTAATGTAGGGCTTTGCAAATCATTACGTCTGGAGCCGTCGACGGCTTACGCCGCGCGCGTAAACTCTTCGCGCTTACATTATGGAAAACTAATTTAAAGGGATCTGCTGTTCTTAGGATTCTACAAGTCTAGTATAAAGTAGCTGGATTAGGTGTAAATTTAATATCCTTCGCTACAACAATATATTACACCAATACCTATGTAGAAGCGGGCCAACGGCGAAGAAAAACCATATACTTAGTCTTCAAAGAATATTTGTTACATTAAATTAAAATATCAGCTACGTCTTAGCTCTTCCATACATCTTGCTTGACTGTCTTCATCCCTTTCATACGTCTATATCTCTCCCTTTCACTCGTCATCCACCTCCTACCACCACGTCCTACATACATAATATCCATAAACAGCCGTAAAAATAAGAACATTTACGCCACGTCTGACAAACATTTGCGGGTCATTCATATTGAATGTTACACAAAAAATTGTGTAACGCCAAGGTGACAGGTTGTCATTACCTCTAAAATTGCATTACATATGTAACCATCCAGTCCTATAAGTAGGTTACCCAAATCAGCTGATCGGAAATTTTGTACGGGAAGTCCAATTTTATTTTCGTATTTCGACCTATGTTCCTTGGGGAAAGATTTTCCTTATCACCAGCCCGTCTTGAGTTTTCGCTATCGGTCACTAGTAAAATTTCACTCTATATTGTCTTAACCCTTTTGGTTTAGATGCTCTGCGGGCATAATCTCCTTAACAAACTTGTAACAATCACACAAAGACAGAAATAGTATACAGTCCACTCCACCAATCTATTTCTGTTAGTGTAGATAAGATAAGTTACGATCCATATGGCGCAGTGGTAGTGCGATTGCCTGTGGTGTAAAGGTTCCAGGTTCGATTCTCGGTGGGGCACTCACAAACTTGATTAACACTTTTTGAACTTGTTTCCAGTCTGGTTAAGACATTGTAGGTTGAACCACCTGATTGCCCGTAAAAATTATGGTTCCGTGCTTTGGAGGGCACGTTAAGCCGTCGGTTCCGGTTGCTGTCTATGATTACCTAATTAGACGACGATCGTTACACATACAACCATGTCAGAAGTCTACTACTAGTAGATAGAAGGCAGTTAAAAACTCTGACACAAGGGTTCATCGAGTCATTCATCGACTCGATGTCCCACACGAAAAGAAAGAAGCAGTATACATATTTACTATAAACGATTTCACATCTACCAATGAAACGAAATACACGAGTAACCTTTCAACTTTTTAAAATATTCCGTTGGTAATATATATTTTTATAAACACAGCAGGTTGTTCGGTCGGTTCCCGCGGGAAATCATCGCTCGCGACGTTGATACGACTTCCGGTCCCGGTTAATATATAAACCGGCGGTTATGACGTCACTTTACAGCTAACCCGGATTAGGGTAATTAGGGGGAGGGGTAGGTATGTTACGTAGTTTGTTGTTAATCCTGTTGTTTTACATACATACATATATCACGCTTATATTCCTTACGGCCGTAAATAACGGACATTTACGCCACGTCTGACAAACATTTGAGGGGCATTTAGAAAATTAGATAACACGATAGTGACAGGTTGTCAGCCCATGGCCTAAAATTGCTATGCATATGTCACCCACGTTTCCTGGCATCACACAGCACAATTCGTTCAAAGAGCATGGGACATTTTAGTATGAAGCCTGGTATACCTACAATTCGCGATGACAAAAAAACAAATTTTGGCGGCCAGAGATGAAACATGTGCGAATCGATAGAACATAAAAATACAAACAGGAAATACTCTTTGATAAAATGTCGTAAGTGATACGGTTTCGGAGTAAATAAGGGCCGAAGTTTTTTTTAATTAAAAATATTTTTTTTACTTTTTATTAATTCAAAATGTTAAGGCAAGCATATAAAACTTCTAATTTGTAAAAAAAGGTTTTAAAATAATACATTACTATCAAAACCAAAGTAATTAAATTAAACTCGAGCCATTTTTGCAGGCTCCATTTCATTTTCAGGTGTTATATCCATAGTAGAAGACATGTTAACAAAGGAAAATGAACCTTATTCCATAGCATTAGCATGGATCTGACACCTGTCAAATCGGGCCTATAAAAATGGCTCGAGTTTCTATGATATAACAACATAACCCCTGATAAATGGGAGATTTTGTGACTGTGAAATCGATCGCAGAACATTGTGGGTGATAGAGAGACTATATAGACAGACAAGTAGAAAAAAACCCAAAAAGGCCTTCGTAATACAATGAGCGAAATATCCGAAAAGCTGTGAAAATAAGATACTTTATTTATATCTCATTATTGCTCTTGCATAGTAGGGAAGAGAACTCTGGGCTGTTGTTCCCATATCATTAGCGTGATATGGTTCTTGGGATGGGCTCGTCATCAAGATATTTTTCCGTTGCCACCTGCATTATTTTTGGATTCTATTATTGTACGACATGATATAGAAAATGAAGCGAATGACGAATTTTAATCCTTATCGAGTACCGACCGAAAAACTATGTAGTAGCTTCTTATCACGGCTTTTCGGATATTTCCCTCATTGTATTACGATGGCCTTTTGATTTATTCTACTTGTCTGTCCATATAGTCTCTCTATCACCCACAATGTTCTGTGATCGAATTTCCACTCATTGACTTATATCTGTATGTACTCTTAAATCTGGATTCAAGTATTTTTTTATTTACGCATACTTTATTTTAAAATGTGAAATTGTTTCAACGCTCTAAAAAAAACTAAACGAGCCAAAAGTTCTTATTAAAAACCAAAAAAAAAAAATTAATATTAATCCTTACCGAGTACCGATCGAACAGCTATGTAGGTATTGTTTATGTTATGGTCTTTACTTTTTTCCATTCTAATGTTGTCTAATCAAAGTATCTTCTTTTCACGGCTTTTCGGATATTTCCCTTATTGTATTACGTGTTTTTTTTTTTACTTGTATGTCTATATAGTCTCTCTATCTACCACAATGTTCTATGATCGATTTCACAGTCACAAAATCTCCCATTTATCAGGTGTTATGTTGTTATATCATAGTAACTCGAGCCATTTTTATAGGCCCGATTTGCCAGGTGTCAGATCCATGCTAATGCTATGAAATAAGGTTCTTTTTTCTTTGTTAACATGTCTTCTACTATGGATATAACACCTGAAAATGAAATGGAGCCTGCAAAAATGGCTCGAGTTTAATTTAATTACTTTGGTTTTGATAGTAATGTATTATTTAAAACCCTTTTTTACAAATTAGAAGTTTTATATGCTTGCCTTAACATTTTGAGTTAGTAAAAAGTTAAAAAAATATTTTTAATTAAAGAAAAAACTTCGGCCCTCTTTTCTCCGAAACCGTATCACTTACGACATTTTACCAAAGAGCATTTCCTGTTTGTATTTTTATGTTCTATCGATTCGCACATGTTTCAACTCTGGCCGCCAAAATGAGTTTTTTCCAATATCTCCAACAATAGATATACCAGTTTGGTTCCATGCTCTTTATATGCAAAAAAAAACCACTTATTTTTAAATTAACACGGTTTTACTAAGAAGGTAATTGAGCAGTGGAATTAAGTATCTCATTTACCTACCCACTGAAAATCATCCCGTTCTAAGGGTTGTTTATTGTAGGAGTATATTTTAATTAATAAATAGATTTATATCCTGGACCATTTACATAGCGCCATCTAGCCCAAAACTAAGCAAAGCTTGTACTATGGAAATTAGTACTTATTACTTTTTTTGTACATAAATACATATTATACATAGAGAACATCCAGACTAACTACAACTTCGCTGCTGTGCAAAGATATGTTATTTTTGCACAGCAGCGAAATACAATGACTACTCCTCAGTCTGCAGTATGTCCTTACTGTCCCGCAAATTCGCCCAAGCTATTTACACCGCATGGACTCCGGGTACACATAGGGCGTATGCACAAGGATGTTCCGCGCGGTACTGCGGTCGCGGCTTCAGTCAGTTCGAACTCGAGTGCACCTCAACCTTGCCCCGATGGTCTACGACAAGTAGATACGCCCCCCGTACAAATATTATCATCAAATTTTGAAGATTTAGCCAACTTTAGGTCGAATGTTCGTGTTTTAAAACACATACCTAAAGGTGCCAGGTGTCTAGCCGCGGGGAGATTATGCGACCTTATTTCCAGCGCTATCAGATCCAACAGCTTGGAGGACTGGTATGCATTGCTCACTTTTGCGTATACGTCTCTTAAAATACCAGAGTCGAGTGGTTCCAGTTCCTTAACTTAACGTGGTTAAGAGGAATATAGTCTCCCCCGGCTCCGTTGCGCCCGATGATTTTAGCACTTCCATTCCTTCCATTGAGGCTAAAGTTCACGGGGGTGACCTACGGGGCGCCGCTCGTCTGCTGCTGTCGGATGACTCATTTGCGTGCGCAGGTCCCGACACATTGAACTCTCTGCAGTCGAAACATCCGGCTCCTTCCCGCCCCCTTTCTTTTCCTTTAGCGCCCGAGAGATCCACACCAGCCCTAGTAGCGAAGGAAGAAGCAGTTGCGTTGGCACTCGGATCCTTTTTCAACAGCTCCGCTGCAGGTTTGGACGGCATTCGCCCTTCACATTTGAAAGAGCTGACCGATGGTTCGGCTGGTGACAATGGTCCTCGCCTTTTAGAACATCTTACCAAATTAGTCAACTTCCTACTAAGTGGCCTAGTCAACTCTGCTGTTTGCCCGTATTTATATGGGGCAACTCTCTGTGCGCTGGAGAAAAAGGATGGGGGAATTAGGCCAATAGCTATCGGTAGCGTGTTTCGTCGCCTTACGGCCAAAGTGGGATGTTGCGCTGTTAGACCTGAATTGGTATCATATTTGAGTCCACATCAGTTGGGGTTTGGTACGGAACTTGGTTGCGAGGCGGCCATTCATGCAGTACGTGCTTTTGCGGTGGAACCAGCTAATGCGGAGTGTGTGATACTGAAATTCGACATCCGCAACGCATTTAACTCTCTAGAAAGAGACGTGCTGTTGAATGAGGCTTTTGCCAAGATTCCTTTTCTCTATCCTTTTCTTCATCAACTGTATTCCTCTCCTTCTAATCTTTTTTACGGACAAAACCCTATTCTTTCTCAAGTTGGTGTTCAGCAGGGAGATCCACTTGGCCCTCTTGTATTTAGTCTCGGTATCCAGAAAGTGATTGAGGACCTGCAATCCCCTCTCAACGTATGGTACCTTGATGACGGCACCATAGGGGGCAAACCGGATGTTGTAGAACGGGATTTGCAGGTTCTCTTGCCCCGCTTGAAGGAGCTGGGACTCGAAGTCAATACAGCCAAGTGCGAATTCTTCCCTTGCGGTCCGGATTCACGCTGTGTGTTTCCTCATTTTGAAAATCTTGTTCCTGGACTGACGGAGTTGAACACCAACAGCTTTTCCCTTCTTGGTTCCCCAATTTTTTCTTCCTCTATTCCGGAAGCTATCTTGGCAAGAGAAAGGCTTCTTCTCGATGCGCAGGAGCGCCTTTCCAAATTGTCGGCTCACATAGCGTTGACCTTGCTACGTGTGTGCTTCGCAGTCCCCAAGCTGATGTATCTGCTTCGTACCACACCAACTTGGATGTACCCCGATAGCCTCTCCGCTTTTGATGACGTCCTCAAAAACTCGATTGAGTCCATTTTGAACGTGGGCATGAGCGAGGATCAGTGGGCCCAGGCATCTTTACCCATACGGCATGGAGGTCTGGGTGTTCGACGAGCTACGGAGGTGAGTCTCCCGGCTTTCTTAGCGTCGGTTCATGCGGTGTCGAGCCTTGTCACTACTGTTCTCCCCAACGGTGACAGGGTGAGCATTCCGCATGGATCCGACGCTATCAGAGCATGGACGTCTCGCTATCAGGGTGAGTCTTTGCCCTCAGATCCCCACTGTCAGCGTGCGTGGGATGAGGTTGGTTGCAAGGCCACATCTTCTCAGCTAGTGTCTGGAGCAGCGGGTTCGGATTTGGCTAGACTACGGGCGGTATGGCGGTCAGAATCCGGGGCGTGGTTGCATGCGCTTCCTTCACCTAACCTGGGAACGCATTTAGACAACGATTCACTGCGTGTGGCGGTGGCCCTTCGCCTTGGCTGCAATGTATGCGAACCCCATCGCTGCATTTGTGGATCCATGGTGGAGGCCAATGGCCATCATGGCTTGAGTTGTTGTCGTTGCGCAGGTAGGTTTCCGCGGCACCACGCTCTCAACGATATCGTTCGAAGGGCCCTTATTTCGGCCAACGTCCCATGCGTACTAGAACCTCCTGGGTTGAGCCGTACTGATGGTAAAAGACCGGATGGTCTGACACTCGTCCCATGGCATAAGGGCAGATGCCTGTTATGGGGTGCGACTTGTGTCAGCACTTTTGCTGCTTGTCATCTAGGCCAGACAACCCAGGCAGCTGGGGCGGCTGCCGAATCCGCAGCCACAAAGAAGAAGGCTAAGTATGCAGACCTCGCCCAGGGGTACGAATTTGTCCCATTGGCGGTGGAAACGGCTGGGAGCTGGTGCTCCGAGGCCAAAGTCTTTGTGAGACAGATAGGACGGCGGATGAGGGAAAAAGGCATGGACCCTCGCTCTGGCTCGTTCCTGGTTCAAAGGTTGTCCATTGCAATACAGCGTGGTAATGCTTGTAGCGTAATGGGCACCTTTGGCCCGGGGGCGTCCTGGGGAGGTATTTTTAAATAAGTTTTATTTTATTTTTATTATTGTAATTAATTTGTTGTATTATGTGACGAATAATAAATAATACTAAGCTAAACTAGACTACAACTATCTAAAATTATTTGACAAATATCTGTGTCTTATGGGGATCGAACCCACGACCCTCGGCGTAGCAGGCAGGGATACTATCCGCTACACCATCGAGCAAGTCAATTTCATGGCCTGGTTCAGCTATCATTATAATATTTTTAACACCGTGATTCTTGCTTCAATAGCCTTTGTTGCATTTTAACAATCATTGGTTGAAAGTTAATGAGTATTTTAATTTATTTTTACTGGGAATTCTGGATACCAACCTGTCCTGCCCACCGCCCTTCGTCAAAATTACCTTCAAAATTAAGGTACATCAACATTTTATGACAAAGTCTGTTCGCTAGTTAGTATTATATCCTGTTGTATTCTTAGAATCTATATATATATATATATATATATATATATATATATACTTAAGTATTCAAATCTGTATTTATTTATAATATTATATATTGTAACATATTATAATATGGTATGATTTAGTATATTTATTAATGTACTTACACTGTCTAATCTTACCTTTATTTTATGCACTACTCTCTTCTTCCCTTTGATTTCTCCTCCACCCAAAGGTTGTCTGGTAGAGATCGCTTTCAGCGATAAGGCCGCCTTTGCGCATTTTTAATTTAAGTTTTCCTGTTATTTATTTGTGTTTTGAATGTGCAATAAAGTGTTTTTACTTACTTACTTTCGTCCTACGTTGAATACTTGCTAAACGCACGCGATCATCGCGGGAGATGTAAGATTATACGTTACTTTGATAGCAAAAGTTCCATGCTGGATATGGGCCTCCCCCTATCGGGAGGTATATACTCACCACGCTTGGCAGGTGGGTTGGAGAGCGCAGTGCAAGATGTTGCCCATTCCCCGGATGATATTTCCTAAGTAGTTTTTTATGTTTTACCGGGTCGAATTAAGGTGATGCTATTCCAAGCCGGCACCACACGGCACACGATTATGTTATGCTAATAATACCGTCCCTTACACCCAGTATAAGTTTTTATTATCACTACGTCCAGCAGTGGACTGCAATAGGCTGATGTATGTATGTATGTATCACTAATTTACTGTAGTAATGCCATCTGATACCAGCGTAGAATAGCATCACCCCGTTTTTTACGTGTGTGTCGTAAGAGTCGACTAAGGGACTCAAGGTGTTAAAATAATGTGTATTAAAATATTAGGTAATGGGCTGACAACCTGTCTATAATCATCAATTTTCTGAATGACCTTCAAATGTTTGTCAGACGTGGCGTGGATGCATGTTTCTACGGCGGTTTACGCTCTGCCTATTATGCAAGGGTAGGCGTGATGTATGTATGTATTACTGTATGTACCTATTACTGTCGTAACTTATGCAGTAAGACGTGAAGTGGTGTAAGACGCTACGCTGTCTGTCGTCAAAGGGCGCGGCTAAGTAGCTGCTGTAACGACGGACAGTCTCGCTTCAATAATTAAGAATTCACAGAGTATTTAAACATACAGAGGCTGTTATTACAAGACAACAAACTTGTACTCTTATACCGTAGGCGGGACGGTACGAGCTTTTCCATTGAGTTGCTCCAATAAATAAAAACTGTAATAAATAAATACTTTTTTTGAAACTGTTGTGTAATAACCACAAAAATACTGCTGAGTTGTAGATTCTACAGGACAAACTTTAGAGGCTACACATTATAATTTCCCAATGGTTAACTCAAAATATTGAAATTCTTTTTTGTAATTTTGCACAACTTTTGCTTTTACTAACGCCATTCCACTATTTAGTTACTTAATAATGGAGGTGATTGTTATTTCGGTCGATTTTTTATCAATGAAACAGCTGGGACTAGGAAGTTAAATTTTTTCCATTACGGAACAACTGGAAAAGCTGGGATCTGGCGGGCAGGATTGGATCGTGCGGCCTTGTTTGCGGTGATTGAAGTAACGTGTACTTATACATTCATACATTAATCACGCCTTTATCCCTTACGGGGTAGGCAGAGCGTTAACGGCCGTAAAACGGATATTAACACCACGTCTGACAAAAGGTTGAGGGTCAATCAGATAACTGTGTACCTACTACTATAGTGACAGGTGCTTAGCCCATCGCCTAAAATTGCAATACACATCTAACCCTCCAGTCCCGTAGTCGCTTCTTATGACACCCATAGGTAAGAAATGTTGTGATGCTATTCTATGCCGGCATCACACGGCTAACATGTAACGTGTACTTATGCCATTTATAAACTTGACATGACGTGCCAATAAATTAACACATACACATATCATGCCTTTATCCCTTGCGGGGTAGACAGAGCGTTAATTGCCGTAAAAATACAGTCGCTATCGACACGTCGGTCAAATATTTGTGGGTCGTTTCACAAAGATCGTGTATCACTATAATGATAAAATAAAAATAAAATAGTTTTTTTGACATACTTGCTTTTCGTGTAGAACGAACATGAGGAACACGATTTAACTATTCTCTTTTTTATTGATGTGCATCGACCCGATGAACCCTGGGGTTCACTCATTGCTCTGTGCGCTGCTAATGAGTATTGTTACTCTGTGCGCTGCTAATGAGTATTGTTAATGAACAAACAGTCACCCGCGACTGACTCGCTAATATAAACAGATGCATTATTTATTTGAGAGCGTGCCAAAGACGGGCTCAACGGAAATTCTGTTTAATTAAAATTTTAGGTCGCTATAGGGTGAAATTTTACTAGTGACCGATAGCGAAAACTCAGTATAGACTGTGAGGAACAACTTGCCAAGAACCTCCTTTTTTCACTTATCTAAGTTTAATAAATTTTTGTCCACCCAACCTTTTTGTCTACCCTGTATATTAATCAGGATCTCGGAAACAAAAGCTCGAACAATTTTTGTGAAATTTCATATGTAGGGGGTTTTATTAGGTTTTTTTTTCCACTCTCTTTTCGTGTGGGATACCGAGTCATCCAACGACCCGATGAACCCTGGTGTCAGAGTTAATCAACGGCCTACTACTAGTAGTAGGCCTCTGACATGGTGGTGTAACGACCGCTGTTTAAGTAATCATAGACAGTAACTGAGACCGACGGCTTAACGAGCCCTCCGAAGTATGGAACCATATTTCTTTTCAGACAGGGAACAAATTCACAAAGTAATAAATATCAACTTTGTGAGTGCCCCACCGAGAATCGAACCCAGAACCTTTGCGTCGCAGGCAGTCGCACTACCACTGCGCCACATCGTCAACCCCAAAATAATAAACATCGTGAAGAGTCAGCAAAAATCAATGCGTACCAAAACAAGCATAAAACTTTTTCGATTTAGATAAATCGGTAGGTAAACGTGTTTATGAGGGCCATTCAATTTATATTTTTACAAGTTTTTTGATGTAGGTCGGCGGCCTGTCACATTAAATATGTTTACGTACTTAAGGCACTGTTCCACCTGAAAAATGGTCCCTTCCATTTGCGCAGCGCCAGAAAGAAACAGCCAAAAATTCTGCGTTCAAATTTGCGTGAGATTTTCAGTTTATTTTTTTAAGAGAAATACCGTGACAATATTTTATTTAACCATTCTTACTAGAAAAATTATGTATCTATCTATAGCATATTGTTTTTGTAATAACTTTAAAACATCTTAAACATAATATTGAAAAATGTTTCAAAAATAGTTGTTTTTTTCATGAAGTAAAGTTTCTTAAATTGTGTAACTTAGAAGTATTTAGATTGTAGTTAGATCTTTGGCAATAACATATAAATGTATGGAAAAGTTTTTCTTAATAAACCCGGTTTAATAATTTGCTCGCGTGCTATACCCGCCTTAAGGTGAAGTGGGCTTAGAAATCAACCGCGCAAGGTTGGATAGTTTTCGGAATATCCCATTTCTTGAAATCTCCAAATTATGAGACGATATTTTTCTAAGTAATACTTCAAATATGCTCAAAACAAGATTTATAAAAATTGCGTCTATAGAAAAAATCACCTCTAAGTTGTGTTTTTGCTCCGTTTTAAGACTAAAAATCTAAACGATTACATTTTTACGAGTAGGTATCCATCATTTAATTTTTTTGTGGCCTATTTTGACTTATCAAATGAGTAATAAATCTATGGGCTTACTTTTTGGAATATACAAATGTTTGGTTTATTTTTTCATATTTTGATCTATGTTCCTTGGCAAAAGTTGTTTAGTTTCATGGGCTGGACCCCTTAAAATATTTGCAGCTAATATTTTTACATCCTCCAAAGGCAAGTGTTGTTGACTGTTTTTATCTCGTGGAAGAAAACCACTATCCATTCAAGAAAACATTCCCCGGGGGGAAACCACCAATGTTTTCATGTTACACTAAAAACATGGCGGCAAAAACAAGAGAAACTAAAAGTGTTTTCAAACTATTTATCATCTCTTTACGCCGCGTAAACAACGTCTCTAGTTTAAGGGTTCCATGTTCATAAGGTGCTAACCAAATCTTATGGTCACAGATTATTGAAATAAATAAGGGAATATAGTTAAGTAGTTTTTGACAAGGCATGTTTAAATTTAAAAATGTATTTGAAATAAATAAATTTTTACCTAAATGCATAATATACATATTTTTACAAAAGGAAGGAAACAGACAAACAAAAAATAAGACTGACTTGTATGACGCCACCAACAACGCCGCAGCCGTGGCAAATTTCTGGTAGAAAAATATTTGAGTAGGTATTTATTCGAGTAGGTATTTATTTGAGTCATCAACACGAAAGAAGAAGCAGAAGGGACAAGTGTGTATTTTAGGGTAATCGCGCACGCACCAGAAGATACTTCGGTTCTTAAAAGCCACCATAACAATGACAAATCATGACAACCGCAGTTTAGTTGCGGAGACGTGTGTCATGGTGTCCGGTTTTTGTATGCCATTTTGTAAATTCCTTTCGTCTGACAACTGAATCCAAAAAAACATGCGGTAGGTGTGAGAACGGCTGTAAATTGTCGACATCGATTCTTTTTTGATATGTTGGTAGCAATGGTGTTCATTCTTGTTTTGAACCACGTGACAAATAAATAAATTTTATATGAAGTGCACTCAAAGCCTACATGCTGTACAGTCTTAATGTACACAACGCAGTCTTCTGATCAAAAAAAATATAAAATTGTTAAAAAATCACAACCTTATTCATTCAGCATTCATTTATTACGTAACGGCATTTTTTTTTATTTTTTATTAGTTAAGTAATATTTTTTTCATATTTTGTTAAGCAGGGAAACACACGCGTCATATTTTTTTTTGGAATTGTGCCGTATGGTGGTGTTTTTTAAATCCCATGGATATCCGCATTACAAAGCACACGACGCTACATCAATGTGCGGCTGTCACAGGCTGTTATTTGCTTGTTGGCTACCAAAAATCTCAAAATCGTGCGGTGTATGTGTGAACTGCGATCCATTGTCCTTGTTCCATTGTGGTTAATTAAAGTTAAGTTTCTTCACAAAAATATGCATAGAATCATGGATGGAACCCTCACGAACGCGCACATCTCGGACGTATCCGTTTTTTATACAATAACTCGAGGGGAGATGAGGGCAAGTTGTATTAGTTCACAAGTTAAGTAACGCTTCGCCCCTATTCACCCTATCGACGGAGTTTAGTATGTAAATGTTGAAAGTTGGTAAACACGGTTTCTGATATTCCAGCGGCGTTGTTTGATCTATGATGAAATATTCATTTGGTTAAGTCTTAAGGTTGTGAAACTACAGGCTTCAAGTCTACAGGTGCAATCCTTAGTACATTGCGTAGCCGGTTAATGTTCCTGGTATAATAGCTAACCGACTTCGCAATGAACATCGAATTTCACCTGTAAAATTATGGCCTGTAGTTTGATAATTTCGGGCACAGGTTAGCTATGTAGTTTACCCTGACTGGAGATAGATTTCAACTCTTGGAAAGTCGGTTTTTTATTTATTGTGCACGAATAGAAGTTAAGAAACGTTTAATAGCAAACATGTTTTAAAATAATTCTCTATACATTAAATAGGTATGTATGAGGTGAAATTTTGCTAGTGGCCGATATCGACATCTCAAGACTGGCTGGTGATAAGAAACAACTTTCCCTAAGGAACATAGGTTGAAATATGACAAAAATATTTCGTGTTAGTAGGTCAAATGGGCTGATCAGCAATTTTGTATAGGTTCATTTCTTTTTCGTATTTCGACCTATGTTCTTTGCGTAAAGTTGTTCCCTATCACCAGCTCGTCTTGAGTTTTACGTTTACTGGTAAAATTTCACCTATAGGTATTACCAAACAAAGTTGAATATGTTCAACACATGTTTAACATTGTATTAATTTTATATATATTCTTTATTGTGCATTAACAATACAATAATATTTGTTTATAAAAGTAGTTCACAAAGGCGAGCTTATCTCTATAAAGAGATCTCTTCCAGCCAACCTGTAAAACTAAGTACGAAATAAATACTTGCGGGGACAAGATTGCACACAAAGTAAAAATAAAAAAAATAAATAAAATAACAATATGATAAATAATTATTTGATAATAGTCAAATAAATACACATAGCTAAACTAATTGAACTATAAATACAAAACCAATATATAAATGTAAATACATAATATACAAATACAATACAAACAAATACATACGTAAATATCAAGGTAGTGAAAGGTAGTGCTCTTTCAACCTTCTTTTGAAAGAGGATAAAGAAGGACAGTCCTGGACTGCCTTAGGAAGATGGTTCCAAAGTTGTGTAGCTCGAACGGAAAAGGAGTTGAACAGGAACTTGGTATTGGCTCTAGGACACTCAAGTACCTTTGTGATACAAATGCGCCTAGGCCGGGAATCCGGAGGTAAAAAGTGAAAGCGGGAGCGGAGATACTCGGGTGTGGATGGATCATTGAGGATCTTGTAGAGGACAGACAGGATGTGCACATCACGACGAAGGCGGATAGGGAGCCATTTTAATTGAGTGCGGAATTCAGATACGTGATCATATTTGCGAAGTCCGAAAATAAACCGAATTGCAAGATTTTGCAGGCGCTCAAGTTTATTCAGCAGCTCCTCTGTCACATCCAAGTAACACACATCAGCATAGTCAAGAGTAGGGAGGAGGAGTGCTTGAGCAAGCATTACTTTAGTCTGAAAGGGAAGGAAGTAAATAGTAATAATGCATGCGCCTGCTAACCTCGTTAACCTGGGATGTCCAGGATAAGTGAGAGTCAAAGATAACCCCAAGATTTTTCGCTTTATCCGTGTATGGAATACAAACACCATCATAATAAATGTGATTATTAGCAACAATAAGCTTACTTTTAAGTCTACTGCTGCCAATGATCATGGCTTGTGACTTAGTGGGATTTACTAATAAACCAAAATTCTGAGCCCACGTCTGTATAGCAGAAAGATCTGCATTGATAGAATCAACAGCCTCGGATACTTCAGGAAGAGAAAAATGCCTGTAAATTTGCAAGTCATCTGCATACAGATGGAAGGGAGAAGAGATTACTCGAGAAATATTATTGATAAAAATAGAAAAAAGCAATGGAGAGAGAACGCCGCCTTGAGGAACACCAGCAGTAAGATCCGACCAGTCCGATGTTAAATTATCAGTCTTCACACACTGCCGGCGACCATGTAGATAAGACCAAAACCAGTCTATCACCGAGGGAGCAATGTTAAGAGAGCGGAGGGACCCAAGAAGGATATCAAAGTCAACCGAATTAAATGCGTTGCTGAAGTCAAGCAGAGTCATAACAGTAAGTTTAGTGTTATCCATCGCATGGCAAATATCCTCTGTGACATTCAGCAACGCACTAACCGTGCTATGAGAGGGACGGAAACCGGATTGGAAAGGACAAAGTAGGTTGTTGGAAATAAGAAAGGAGTATAGTTGTTTGTGAACAACACTTTCGAGAACCTTCGAAATTTTATAACATTTCAAATTTTTAGACAGCTGAAAGAGACTAGACGGTAAAACTGGGAGATCGTGCCTTAAGTCAGATTCGTGATAATACTATGGCAGAGGGGTCCATTTTCCTTTGTTGACATCTCTTTTAGTATGGAGATGACAGCTGTCAAATACGACTTATTAGAACGGTGGTACTTTATATAGATAATATTTGGGCCGCCGCACAGGAAGAGCAGTTTTTGCGAGCGACAGCTTAAGCAATTTTGACTAGAAATTCGAAAAGGAACCATATCGTTAAAAAAATAAAGGTGACACAGGATAGTATGACAACAACTTTTCAGCAATGTCATCTTTATTTCCATTACATTCGGTTCTTTATTGAATTTCTATGAAAAGCGCTTGAGCTATCGTTCGCAGAAACGTACGTTTTGTCTGCGACATCCCTATGTTTGACAAACCGGGTCGGTTGACATGTATTTTTTACACTACTGTCAACGATACTTCATTTCTCAGAATGTGACTTTCTAAAAGAACATCATTTAAATTCTATTTAGAAATAAATTCTCAGAACTATGTGATCACATCGAGTTTTATTACGAGATCATAATATTTAATGATCTTCCTCAAATAAAAATAATCTAAGAATAGCCTCATTCTACCCATGGGTGTTGTAAAAAGCAAATAAGAGATAAATTCATCCAGAGATAGTGCATCACCGTTCCCTGTAGATGCAACAACATGCACTGCTCTCACCAATCCGCTTGCCAAACCTGTTGAGGGCAATATTCCCCTGATGGGTACAGTGCCATGTCCAGTAGTGGACTGCTATGGCTGTTAATGTTTTTCAGTTAAACACGTAAACCCAAACTAAAACTAATGTATGCTACAACGAATAATTAGAAATACCCGTAAATTCAAATTTTACACAGCATTCATAAAGTTATTATGGGTATTAAAATAAATTACTGAAGTTATACTCAAAGAAAACGACGACAATATTATTTACATACATATATTACGTCTACATCCCTGGCGGGGTAGGCAGAGCGTAAACGGCCGTAAATTACGCCACGTGTGATAAACATTTGAGGGACATTCAGAAAATTGTGTATCACCATAGTGACAGGTTGTCAGCCTGATGCCTAAAATTGAAATACACTCGCATAAAACTGTTGAATCCTTTAGTCGTCCCTCACGACACCCACGGGAAAGAAATGGGGTGATGCAAAGCCGACATCACACGGCAGTTATTTAAAAAATGTTAATGTACTGTTATATCTATTTGGGATGGGGTTTTATTGAGTATGTTCAAGACCTGCGAACATCTGGAAATTCACGCGCTTTTTTAGTATCAAATCGAAATCTGTTAATGAAATGTGTAAACCGGTATGATCCAAAGTGCTCCAACATTATTTTGCGTGTCTACCACACCTCTAGGAATTTTTAACTTATATCAAATACGACATTCAAAATTCCTTCCTGACTGACAGGATAATTCACTATTTCGGATGGCGTTATAATACTAACTTTTAAATTATTTTTCTGTTTATTTAATACAGGGTCCTTTGTCGTAACTTTTAAAATTTTATTATGGCTTTTTTTATAGTCTTTTTGGACAATTGTTTACGCACAACTTTTCTATTTTATATTGTAAACGACGACGTGCGTCCAATGGCGCTAGATGGGCGCTCATTCTAATTGTGTAGGCGTACGGCTACGCCGCGTAGGTGTTCGCGTAGGCTTGGCGCTACGAGCTACGAACTTCAATAATCGTATATTTACTCGGGTGATACCGTGTTATACGTAAACCAATGTGGCGAAGTAATAGAGCAACTGCCTGCGGCGTAGAGGTTCCGGGTTTGATTCCTGGTGGGGTACTCAGAAAGATGATATTATCGCTTCGTGTATTTGTTTCCAGCCTGGTTAGGACATTGCGAAAGAAACATTCTTGCTTCGGATTGTTAAAAATCAAACCGTGCTTCGGAGGGTACGTTAAAGCCCGAATGCTGTCTATGATTACTTAGCCGCCGGTCGTTACAAAAGCATGTCAGAGGCCTTGTAATAATACCTCTAGAAGGCGGTTAAAATCTTTTGACACTAGGGTTCATTGGGTCGATCATGGAATCGTTGTCCCACACGAAAAAGAAAGAGGACTTAAAACAATTTAAAAGACTGTACTTAAACATATTCATTTTATTCATAATTAGTCGTAAAAGGAGACTTAGTAAAAGTATAAAGCTTTAATACATACATACACATATGCCACCTATAATCCCTTGCGGGGTAGGCAGAGCGTAAAAGGTCGCAAAAACGGACATTTACGCCAAGTCTGACAAATCTTTTGAGGGTCACCCGGAAAAATGTGTATCGCCGTAGTGACAAGTCGTCAGCCCATCGCCTAAAATAGCAATACACACCCTCGAGTCCCTAAGTCGCCTCTTACGACTCCCACAATGGGTGATGCAATTCTAAGCTGACATCACACGGCTTTATAACTTTATTGTTGCAAATAACTAACTTAAAACTTTTCCAGCTAAAACCTAGGCTGAAACTATTTGGATGCCACTGTTGTTAGCCTGGAGCAATACGTATTGCAATTTCTAACAAATCCTCGATTTTCGCCTGGAAACGTGACTGGTAACCCGTTTTAGCCTGAAGCAGTGCATTGTCAGCTTTTGACACTTTTTTCAAAGAATATTTTCCTTTGATGTAAGTTCATTTAGATCGTGTTTTTTTGGGTCATATAAGGGACTCGAAGGTTTCATGTGTATTAGAATGATACACGATTTATCTGAAACGGCTCTTAAATATTTGTCATAAGTGGCGATAGCGACCGATTTTTGCGGCAAAACGCTCTGCCTACCCCGCAAAGGATAAAGGCGTGATATGTGTATGTGTTTTTTTTTTATCCCGCCCGAGCCGGTTTTCTATTAGGACAATACAAAATTGTTATAAAATGAAGAAAATTGCGTTATGCAGGTTTCTTTTTTTTACAATGACCGATCATGACGTCAATAAGTGATAATGCTATCCTACATTGAATAAAGTTATTTCATTTTCATTTTCATGTATTGGTCATAAAGTTGATAATGAAAGATGAACCCTGACTTCAGAGTTTTCAACTAAAATACCTCTGACGCGGTTGTACCTAAGACCGTCGACGGCTGAGAATAATCTAGAGTCCATTGATAAAAAGCGGATAAAAGTGACTAGAGGTAAAATCAAATTTTAATCATGCTGTATTATAGTTATTTTACTCTTGTTAAAAATCAACCAAACACCAACTAGATTCTTCTTCTGTTTCGTGTGGGACACTGAGTCGACGAACAACCTGATGAACCTTGGTGCCAGAGCTTAGATCTCCGACATGGTTGTGTTGTGTAACGACCATCGTCGTCGTCCAACCGACGGCTTAACGTGCCCTCCGAAGCACAGAACCATCTTTCTTACGGAAAATCAACTAGAAACTTATTTAGACAATGGTAAAATCATTTTTGAGATTGGCTTACCGGAATTGAACCCGGAACCTTTACGCCGCAGGCAGTCGCACTACCACTGCGCCACATCGGTCTTTACAGCCCGTTGATATAATATTGAAAACGAATTTCGTGACCCAAAAATTTCCCTAGAAGCAGAATATTGGAAGTATTTTCTTTGCCCCTTTTACTGAACTTCGTTACTTAATAGTCAGTTGTCGTCTGTCTTAATTAACGGAGAACCATGAACAAAAACATTTTCATGGCGTTTTATACACGACTGTCCAATTACCGTGTCGATGCCGTGTGGTGCCGGCTCAGAATAGCATCACCCCATTTCTAACCCATGGGTGTCGTAAGAGCCGACTAAGGGACTCGAGGGATGTGTATTGCAATTTTAGGCGCTGGGCTGACAACCTGTCACTATAGTCATACACAGTTATCTAGTTGACCCTCAAGCTTTTGTCAGACGTGGTGTTAATATCCGTTTTACGGCCGTTAACACTCTGCCTACCCCGTAAGGGATATAGGCGTGATTTATGTATGTATGTATGTATGTATGTCCAATCACACAAGCATAATAAACTAAAAAAAATAAAAACACGACTGCTTGCTGAGATAAAGCCTAGCCTATGACACTCGGGATAATGTAAGGATTCTTCCGATACAATTCGTATTAGAATTTGTTCAATGGCTAACGATTTTCAGTCATTTAAAGAATCGCACATATATACATACATACCATCAACTCTAAACACATTAACTCCTTTAATATTTTCTTGAGTTTGCACAACTATTACTCATCACAATAAAACAATTTTAAACGGATTTAAGTTCTGTTTATTTTGTATTTTACAATTCCTACGTTTAACGTTTAATAATGACGTCTAATACTTTAGTCATCCGTGAATCGTAGGAATTGTAAAATCCAAAATAAACACAACTTAAATCCGTTTAAAATTGTTTATTATCTCCTTTCTTTCGTTGAGCTGTCGTATAAAGGAGTGTTATGTCATTGGAGTTCATATAAGTATATATGTGCGATTCTTTAAAGTACTGCAACTCGTTTACCACTGAACAGATTCGAATGGGAATTGTATCGGAAGAATCCTTACATTGTCCCGAGTGTCATAGGCTAGTTTTTTTTCTCAGAAAGCATTTGTGTTAAAAAAAAATTTTAGGCTTGTTGACTGGGTTTTCGGTCATGCATAAATAATTTTAGTTTAAAAGGACTTCTCGTTGTATCAGGCGACTAAGACTCGATGGTCACATGTGTATTGCAATTTTAGGTGATGGGCTGACAACCTGTCACAATGCCGATTTACAATTCTGTGAATGACCCTCAAATTTTTGTCAGAAGTGGCGTAAATATACGTTTTTTGCGGTCGTTTACGCTCTGCCTTCTCCACAAGGGATAATAGGCGTGATATATTATTATGTATGTATACTAATTATATCGGTGTTCAAATTGATTTCAACTAAATTTGTCAACCAAAACCACTCGACATTGAAATTTACATAATTTCAGTGAACTAAATAAGATTGATTAACCAACTGAAACGAGCAAAGATAGCAAATATGCCCAGAGCAAAGCAATAATATAGAGGGACCACTTCTTACATAAAACTTGTCGTAATTAGAATTGACAACGACCTTGTAAAAAGCCATTGGATGCAGTCATCTGAAAATCGCGATCTATGGATACGCCTGGTTAAAACCTATGTCCAAGAGTGGACAACTTACGACTTTCGTATTGACGAAAGTCGTAAGTTGTCATTGGATAATGCCGATAACAAGTCAACCTAAGGCGGATAACATTATTTTCTTAGAATCTTAGGATAGGTGTGAGTGTATTATTTATTTATTTAAAAAAATACTTGGTGTGAACGAAGCAAGCGGCCCGCAGTTTCGGCAATCACAGCAGACGGGCGGGCGTATGTGATCTGTCAACCTCTGTGAAGAAGGCTGTCTTAAGCAGCTGAAACGTAGAGGGCTAACCTCTCTACCAAATAAACAAAGAGTACGTCGCGAAAACCTACATCATGAATTTCATAATGTAAAATAGATGAATTTGATTTAATCTAATCTAATATTTCATGTAGTTCTGTTATTGAGAATCCATTCAAGAAGCCGACGAGTTCTTCATGGCTTTAATTTTAGTAAAACATGTCTATACTCTAGATAAATACGATATTGAAACTGGAATAGACTAACATTGAGAACATGATATGGAAACTCGTTAGTAAAATATCTGGCCGTTGAAATCCTATCTAGAAATCTTTGGAGGCGAGTTTATGCCGAATTCATTTGATGCCAGGCATCGCCAGCTAGAACTATATATAGATGTTTTTACCCGTTTAACATATATACACTTTTTTGAAATGAATTTCCTTCAATGTATGTACATTTCATTCGTATTGTTTGGATCAAAAGTCGATAACGTTTCGATGAACTCTAAATCATAAGGTCTTAAGAATTTTAGAACACTCTTACTATGACTCAAAGACAGCTATTATCATGAAATAAGTATTTAAAGGAATGTTAGCATCGGCCAGGGATTGAACCCGGTACCTGTGGAGTACCGTCCCACCACTCTGCCACTGGGCTACCTACGCCCCGACCGAACCCTTCCAAATTGTCAACCTCTTGATACTCGTCTTAAGTGGGATACAGGACCTGGGTTCAATCCCCGGCCGAGCCTACAACTTTTTCATCTTATTTTCATTTAAGAAAATAATACAGCACTGTAATCGCAAAATCAACCATAGGACAGCTATAATGTTCTGTCCTAATCTGTCGCAGGGTATAATGTTGTCCCTCTTTGTCTTGTTTGTTTATATTATTTTAAATACCTACTTGGGATAACTATAGCTATTATTTTCCTGGTCAAGTTTATTTAGGCACGTGTGTAAACTTATTCCTGACGGTTTCCTCATGCTAAGTTTGTCCATAAGTTCTTCAGAACCGCAACACAACTATTGGGGATTCACAAAACTCAGCTGAACTTGCGACCTTTGAGCTGAAACGAAATACGAACTAAACTTTAAAACTTTTGAAAGAACATTTTGCATTATATAACTGGCTGAATCTTTTGGAATACTCAAAAAATAATATTGTACATAAATATGTAGGTATTTGGTAATAGTTTAGTCATAGTCATAATCAAATGCAGCAAATATTGTAAAAAGTGCACTGATTATATTTTTGAGTGCACTGATTGAGTAATCATAGACAGCAACCGGGACAGACGGCTTGCCGTGCCCTCCAAAGCACCGAACCATTTTTTTTACTGATACCAGGTGGTTCAGCCTGCAATGTCCTGACCAGACTGGAACGAATTCACAAAATGATAATATCAAATTTGTGAGTGCTCCGCCGGGAATCGAATTCGGAATCTTTGCGCCGCAGGCAGTTGCACTATCACTGCGCCACATCAGCCGTCGAAAACTGCACTCATACATACATACATATATCACGCCTATAACCGCAAAACGGTAATTTACGCCATGTCTGACAAAGTCTGAAAATTGTGTATCGCTATAGTGACAGGTTGTCAGCCCATCGCCTAAAATTGCAATACGCACCCTCGAGTCCCTTAGTTGCCTCTTATATCTTCCACGGGAAAGAAATGGGGTGATGCTATTCTAAGCCGGCATCACACGGCAAAAACGAAACGACGACGAAACGAAACTGCACTCAATTGCTTATATATTGAAATAATATTTCTTGCGCAGTCGGCACGTCCTAGTTATAGGCACAGAATGTATCTCTATAAAAGTGTAGGCTCTCCAATTTTAGGAGTATTTTATTTTCCATAAATATAATATACTGCATTGCAGCACTTCGTCGTATCGGTGTCCCACACGAAAAGAAGAAGAACAGCAGGTAGCTTATATTTCGCGAAGCAAGAATATTATATCACGAAAATTTCAAAAATCTTTAGAGCCTTCGATGTTTTACTGGCATAAAACGGCGCGCAACACACCTAAATTAATTCCATTCCGGAGTTCGTAAATGTGCTCCCGGCTGCCATAGTAAACACAGGTGTAGTCAAATATGAATGATATACGACGACAGCGCCGCGTATAGACGGGGTGGCGGTATAGGCCAGGAGCCAGCGAATGATACTCGTAATTGCAAATTTGGTTTAAAAACAAAGTGATCACGAGAAAAAGACGAGTTGCTCGAAGGAAAAAACCCGGCCAAGTGCGAGTCGGACTCACTCACCGATGGTTCTGTAAAATGCACATCAAGCCTTTTCATATGATACCCCACTTGAACCACTGGCCTCAATATTACTTGTAAAATTTGTTTGACCCCCCAAAAGAAAAGTATTTTTTTTATTCTTCTCTTAAATAATAATATGTACTTTAAAACGAAGCCATTTACCACAGACATTTTGTCAAGTTTCGGAGTTCTAGGTTTTGATATTTGTTTGTTTGTATTTTTATTCCCTTGATTCTCAAAAACACGCGGTTATTACAGCACAAAGAGAAAAAGCTGTATTTTTTTAACGTTATGTTGGGAGCTTGATTGTAATCAAATACAAGCAACCGTGGACTTGAGTATATGAGTCATTTTCAACAACTGCATATTTTTGTCAATTTCGGTGGATTTTTTAATTTTCTGCATTTTTGATGCTTTTTGTAGCTGTATAGCAAAAGATACTCATTTTGAATATAATATATTAACAGGGAAATATGTGACAATAGTATTTAGTGAGTTATTTGCGTCACCGAAATTGCCTTGTCACCGAAATTGAATTCATGCCACCGAAATTGGGTTTGTGCCACCGAAGTTGCAATTGTGCCTCAGATCCTCCAATGCTGAAACCTGATGGATCGCTGGCTCACTCTGCAAGTGAGAAAGCCCTGTTTGCAAGCAACTCACGTCTGGACGCTGGCATCAAGCAACCACCTACTGTACCTCGTTGCGATTCTTCGATGTCGGAGATCGCAGTACACACTAAATAGGTTCGAAAAGTATTGTGCAGTCTAGACGTGAACCCTGATGGCATACCAGCGAGAGTGTTAAGACTTTGTGCGCCTGAACTGTCTCCTGTGCTCACACGCTTGTTCCGCCTCTCTCTTAAAGAAAGAACGGTGCCGGGGGCCTGGAAGCTTGCTAATGTGCAACCAGTTCCCAAAAAGGGCGACCGTGCTGACTCTGCTCATTACCGTCCAATTGCCATTACCTCCATCCTATGCAAGGTCAAGGAGAGGGTACTTAACTAGCGGTCTACTGGTGATCTTCTTATGTATCTCACGCACTGCTGGGGCGAAGCCGTCGAGAAGAACGGCGAAGCACTTGCCGTTCCACTCGATATCTCGAAGGCCTTTGACAGGGTCTGGCATGCAAGTCTGCTCAGTAAGCTTCCTGCTTATGGCATCCCAGCTGATTTTTGTACTTGGATTACAGACTTCCATAATGAACGGTTCATCATAGTAGTCGTTGATGGCTGCGCTCCGACCTTATTTCCTCAGGGGTCTGTTCTATCTGCAACTTTCTTCCTGCTGCACATCAATGACCTCCTTCAGCACGGTATTGTTGGATACGCAGATGATAGTACCGTTTCAGAGAGATACTTGACAGGTGCAAGAATCAGTGGGGATGAAATACGTTCGTTAAGAAAGGCCATGTTAGAGCGAACAGATCTGACCTTAAGTCTTGTCTCCCAATGGGGCGACGACAATCTGGTCTCATTCAATGCCACTAAAACACAGGCGTGTCTTTTCACTGCAAAAAGAAGTCATTTCGACTGGAAACCTACTTTTCGGGGTACATCTGTCTCTGTCACTGACAGGCTTGAGCTTCTAGGTATGGAGTTGACATCAAATCTAAACTTCGGCGCGACCATCGAGTACAAAGCTCAAACGACGGCTAAGAAGCTGGGCATTCTGAATAGACTGAAGTGATACTTTACGCCTGGACAGCTTTTAACTCTTTACAAAGCACAAGTCTGATCCAGCATGGAGTATTGCAGTCTCTTTAGTATGGTTCAGCCAAACACCAACTTGCCGCTCTTGACTCGGTGGAACGCAGGGCCAAGAGGCTCATAGGCGACGAAAAACCGGTGGACTCCAAGCTACATAGCCTGGCACATCGTCGCAAGGTTGCCTGTTTGTCGGTTTTTTACAGATTGTACTTCGGAGAGTGTGCTCAAGAGCTTCACGACCTTGTTTCACCGGCTCCCTTCTACCATCGGACATCCCACCAATTCGGACTAAGCGCTTCCAGTCATCATTAATAATGCGCTAAAGAGTGGAACTCACTACCTGCGTCTGTGTTTCCAAACGCATACAATCCTAATCTCTTCAAAGTAAGAGTGAACAGGCATCTTCTGGGTGAGCTCGCTACATCTTAGACTCTGTCTCTGTTCTATGACCTAGACAAGAGTCAAGAACAAACCCATCCTTAATAAAAAATGCCTTGTTTGGCTGCTTACAAATGGATGGCATTGTGTTGAAGATAGCCGTAGACCCCGCTGTTATCGGCATCCGTCCACACCTGTTAGCACCTGCCGGTCGACAAATCAACTGATACCTGCGACTACAAATAGTAGCCACGTCTTCGGCTATCGCTGACGGGTGTCAATGACTGAGCAGGAGGACTTTACGGGAGCGCCGGGCTGGAGGGCCACGAGGGATCGCCGTGCGGTAGGACCTCGCGGGAGCGCCGGGCTGGAGGGCCACGACGGATCGCCGGGCTGGAGGGCCATGAGGGATCGCCGTGCAGTAGGACCTCGCGGGAGCGCCGGGTTGGAGGGCCACGAGGGATGGCCGGGCTGGAGGGCCATGAGGGATCGCCGGGCTAGTTCAAAAATTAATTGCTGGACATGGGCCTCCCCTTATCAGGAGTATTGCCATCCTCTACACGCTCGGCTGGCGGATAGGCGAGCGAAGTACAAAATTTTGCATTCAGAGGGAACGTTGTTGTCCATTCCCCTAAATGAATTTATCCCTTAGTCTTCTTTTACGACGCAGATTTTAGTTTTTCTGAAATAACCGCAATTTTTTGTCCAACAAACGACCTAAAGCGACCGCATTTTACAGGCTTTTTCGATCTTTATACCCCGCAAGGAGTGAAGGCGTGATATTTCTAAATATGTTTGTAATTTGTATTAATTGAGCAAATTCGGTGGAGCTTTGCAATTTCGGTGGGCTTCTAGCAGCCATAAAAGCCACCGAAATGTGCCCACCGAAATTGAAAACTAGTCATTTATTTAAAAAATATACAAAAGTATCAAGGTTATTCCAGTTTGCAACTTTAATCTCAAAAGTGTACCTAAAGGCTATTTAGAATGCATTACTGTAATATTTTTAAACTTTGAGGAAACATTTTAATCCCGAGCACAGAAATTGCAAAATTTTGATTCCGAGTAAACGGAAATAGTTTACTAACATTTTTGTCGGGAAGACGCAATGAGGTAGTGCACAACCGTTCACACTGCGCGTGAGTGCTCGGCTGATCCTAGCGGGGAAGGGGTTTTAGATCTGGATATAATCAACAGTGTGAGCAGGGAGCGTCGAAACAAAATTGCCACCGATATTGCTATTTTTGCTGGGACAAATCTAGTTTTGACATAGTTCATAAACTTTTCGTCTAAAAATTCAATTTTTTATAATTTCTCGTAGGGTCACTTATCCTTAACATAATCAAAATTAATTTTCCTTAATATGTTGGACATAATTTTCCTGAGAGATGAATATGTTGTGAAAAACGGATTGGGGACAAGCCACCGAACATTGAAATGCGACACTTACTATTTTTTTTCTAAAAACATCATAACTGTCGAAACATTATTTATATGGCTTCATATCAGAACAAGTGTCTTATATTTTGAAAAAAAATATCATAGTCATATCTGCAAAGCGTCACCTCGTTTTCAGCGAGGACATGAAAAATTTTCGCTTGAGAAATCCACTCATATGGTTTTAATTTTAACTCGATATCTCTACGCGTTGCCGAGATAAAGGTTCGTGAAGTGATGATTTTCGCACGATGGCTAAGAAAAATGGATCAGTTTAATCAAGGATTATTCTTAGAGGTGTGCTTTGGCCAGTAGTAAATTAGAATAGTTTGTGAGTGACTTTATTTGTAGGCAGGCTGCTGGACTAGACGCAACGACGGAACCAAGTGACTTACTATACTGATGTGATACGTCGTGCACCGGGACCATTTGAATTGACTGAAATTTCTTACAACTAAAAACACAGACTTCATGGACTGCTTTCTCATAAAGTCCATGGGTTTTTATTTTACCCAACATCAAAATAGAATAAAATAACTTTATTTGTAGACAGGCTCCCATCCTAGACGCGAATACAGTGTTAGGCAATCACAGTTGATCGACCTCCGTGAAGAAGGCTGTCGTAAGCAGCCAAAACGTAGAGGGCCAAACTCTCTATAAAATAAAACACAATTAAGTCGCGTAAATCTACATTATGAGTGATACTTGTTGTTTACAAGTGTCTTCGTTTTCTGTTTTATGAAATACTTCTACGAGTGATTTTACTTGTAGGCAAGCTCTCAGCCTAGGCGGAAAGACGTAACCAAGTGACTTAATATAGCGTGACTGATGTGATACGTCGTGCACCCCGGTGTCCCGACACAGGGGAACATTTGATTTAATGTAACAGGCAAGCGGATGAGATACACTTTGCTAATATCATCTCGGATAGTCTGCTTTGTGTTAAGTGTGTTTGTTGTTTGATTATTTAGCTAAACAAACTGTAGGGATGAATATTATATGAATTAAAGTAGGTAATAAAGACTTTTCATCGCCGAGAGGTACGGCGCGCAGCCGCCAATATTTACTTTGTGCTAGAGGCTTGTCTAGTCGTTTGACAGACGCATCAGTATACGCACTGTAGCCGTATTTGTATGGGAATAAGAGTGGAATTTGCAATTTCCTTTCGTCCGACAGACGTATGCACGGTGTGTTAAAAATACCTAACGATGAACGACAAGTGGGAGAATCACATAAACCATTGAGTTAACAGTTTTCTTTATCAATTGGTGCATTTTTTTGCATAAAGTGACGTTAGCGCCAACAAAAGAAGCTATTTTGCAACAGTTATAATTTATCTGTCTTGTAAGTATCAAAAGTTACAAATTCAGGTCAATAGTTAAAAAATATATCCCACAACAATCACTTAAAATACATTCTTTTTCCATACCCTTACAAAACTTTCAGCGAAGTTTTCTACCTTCTAAACCCCTATCCCTTTCATAAATACACTATTTGTTGACTTAAACCTTCCCCCTAAACGCAAAACAGAAGGGCCGTACCTTTTGTTCGGAGCCCTAAAACCACTTTGCCTCTCACCATAGAAAGTTCAAAATATACCATCACCCAGACGTTCCTGTAGAGTTTGCATTCAAAATTTAAGGGATGTGGCCCTTTTTACTTTGTTAAGCTTATTTCACGAAAAGGCGACGGCCCTTCTACGGGTATTTTGAGATGGGTGGTTCCACTGATATCCAGATAATTTTGCAGCTCTAAAATTTCAGTCTTTTCAATATCATTTACATTACATTATCAGTCTATAGCAGTCCACTGCTGAACGCATGATCTTCCGTTTTTGCCATCCAATCACTACCAGCCTAGATAACTAGCTGGTACAAAAATGATACGGTTCCCGCTATTATTTACCATCTGTTTTGAATTCCCGTTTCAGTAAAAGTTTCAGTAGGAAATCTAAAACGATATTTTCAAATGTGTTGGCTATCATATGTTTTTGTGGCAAACGGTGAACGAGTCAGACTTAAGTAAATCAAACTTTTATATCAGCTCGTGCATTCGCAAGAATGAATGTAAGTACGAAGTATGCATATAATGTAGGTGTGGATGCACATTTAACATATTATTTTTAGTATTAACAGCTAAAACAGTCTACTGCTGGACATGGGCTCCCCCTATCTAGGTGTCGCCATACTCACCACGGTTGGTAGGCGGATTGGCGAGCGCAGTGCAGGACGTTGTATTCACGGGGAATGCTACTGCCTATTTCCTGGTTAATCATTCATTAGTCACTTTTTACTTTGGTATAATTGGAGTGATGCTATTCTTAGCAGGATAATAGACAATAATAGAACACTGTGGAACTGTCCTTGTAGACACCTGGAATTCTCGTGAAGCTTTTAAGGAAGTTTTAGTAACAAACGCTTCCGGGAACCTTTTTGGGTATGTAATGTGATAATTTTCAAACAAATAAATTGGTAGAGAAAATCATTGCAGAAACTGAGTTCAGGTTTCAGTGAAATGAAATAAAAAGAAATGAAATAAACTTTTTTCAATGTAGGATAGTCACTGATCTCTATTATACTAAACGATAGTACAGTCGGTTGTAGCACATAATGTACCAGGGGTGCTTTAAAAGAACTAAATTATTTTGTCCCCAGCAATATTTTTTTCTTGACATGAATAATATGTCATAGTAGAAAATTTACTTATTCTCATCAAATAAGTAAGTAAGTAATTAATAAACTTATTAAAAAAATTACTTATTCTCATAAAATAAGTCATGACCTACTATGATATATTCATGTCAGAAAAAAATATTGCTGGGGACAAAAATAATTTAGTTCTTTTAAAGTACCCGTACCTTACGTGCTACAACGGACTGTACTCGTGGTACTTATTGACGTCATGATCCGTCATTATATAAAAAGAAATTTGTATTACACAATTTTCTTCTTTTGGTAACAATTTTGTATTGTCCTGATAGAAACCTAGATCGGGCGGGATAAAAAATAAAAATAAAGGCAATGCCTTAAAGCTGGCTAGGTAAATCACACAGCATGTAACTTTACGCCACCACCACCGGTAAACGACTTTGTTTCAAATTGAAGTCAAGATTTTAAATAAGTGTTATTTACATGCGTATAAGGAAAATGCGAATTCCAATCTTATTCCTTTACAAATACGGCTGCGGTATGTTTACGGATGTGTCTGTCAAACGACTTGACCATAACGTATTGGGTGTCGTAAAAAGCGACTAATGGATGATCATCCAGGAAAAAGGCAGCAGCGTTCCCTGTGAATGCAACATCTTGCACTGCGCTCGCCAAACAGCCTGCCAACCGTGGTAAGTATGGTAATAACTAGATAGGGTGAAGTTTTTGTCCAGCAGTGGACTGTTGTGGCTGTTAATTTCAAACATGTTATGTTAAATGTGCAAGTTATTCGCATTTTCCTTTTCATGCGTTTAAAATACGCAGCGACGGACGACGGTTCATCGGGTCTTTGGAAGACTCGGTGTCCCACACGAAAATAGAGAGAGATGGACTTTGATAAAAATATTCTAACTAAAGCGTTTCTCCCACTTGTCGTTTGCCATGTGATGCCGGTTTAGAATAGCATCATCCCATTTCTTTCCCGTGGGAGTCGTAAGAGGCGACTAAGGGACTCGAGGGTGTGTATTGCAATTTTAGGCGATCGGTTGACAATCTGTCACTATGGCGATACACAATTTTCCGGATGACCCTCAAATGTTTGTCAGACGTGGCGTAAATGTCCGTTCTATGCGGCCGTTTACGCTCTGCCTACCCCGCAAGGGATTATAGGCGTGATATGTGTATGTGTATGTAAACCCACCAAAAATAATATTTTTGTGATGTGAGTTAATATTTCGAGATGTAACAATGAATGGTTACGTTTCGTTTTACGATCTCATAAACGCAAGTGGAATAATCAAAAATTTTTGTGACGTTCCGTTCCTTAGGTTACCGTACTTGGTACAGTGCCATCTATCCAGTGACAAGGGAAAAGTTTAAAAAATTAAAAAGAATACTCCAGCCGCAGTATAGTCTGGTGTCATCAAAAGAACCAACTTACCAGGTACTTAAATTATTCTGCAAAGTTTACGAACTCAGTGTGGTATCTACTGAATTAAACTCTGCGTTCAGCAGTTTACAGTAATCTAAGTTACATTTAAACTTGGTTAAACAAAGGAAGTTGAACCTAACTTGTTACCGATGTTATCAAGTTCCTAACCAAAACGAACGAATTAAATCTAAGTTAACACACGTTGTTTTGATTACTTCTTACTGTTTATATCTTATGTCATAAGTGTGGGTTTTTCACGACACATAAGTCGTCACACGTGCCGCCGGATGTTGCGGCATTTTCCCGGTCCGGTGGACTACAAGAGTTGTGTCTGCCACTTGCCGCACGGTAGTGTATGTGCTTCGGCGCGCCGTCGCCAGTACTTACTTTGTGCTTCTACCTACCTACAAAACGTAAATACGTACAGGTCGTACAGTCGGTTGTAGCACATACGGTGCCAGGGGTACTCCAACAGAACTGAATTATTTTTATCCCCAGTTAATACATACCAAAAGTTTAAACTTGTTCACATAAAATAAGTCATTTTCAACGAATACATATTCATGTCAAGAAAAAATATTGCTGGGGATCAAAATAATTCAGTTCTTTTGGAGTACCATTATGTGCTACAACCAACCGTACATCACGCCTGTATCTCTGCAGAGTACGCAGAGCGTGATCCGCCGAGAAAAACGGTCGTTATAGTCACGTCTGACAAGTTATCACTGTGTATCACAATGAAATACTGACAGTTTGTCAGCCCATGGCCTTAAATTGTAATATACTTTAAACTATCGAGTCTCTTCGTCGCCTCTTGCGACAGCTATGGGAAAGAAATAGGTTGTTGCAAACATACGATTTCCATAAATAAACTATTTTCGTCCATTGGACCGTCAAAGTACCGCAACGTTGTACAGCAAGTCTGAAGACAACCTTAATTTTAAATAAACGCGGTTTCACGGTATGAGTGTGACCTATAAAATGCCATGAATGAAACTAAATCCTGAATTCTGAACTATACCTCAATTACCTGACAAACTAAAATATTAGTTTGGATACCTCGTTAAACTGCCATAAATTCAGATATTCAAACACGTCGTGACACTAAGTAGGTCAGGACGAGTATAGGACCGTCAGAGGTCCAAGTTAAATTAATTTATGTATAATTAATTCGCCCACTCCAACTTATGTTGATCCCTGCGGGTCAGTTGCATTATAGAGGAGGGATTAAGTTATCAGATTGTTCTAGGTTCTAGCCTTGGACTTGTGGTTACAGGATTTATCGAGCTTTTTAGCTTTTGGCCCGATGGCGTAGTGGATTGTACCCCTGCCAGCTACGCCGAAGATCGTAGGTTCGATCTCCGCTCAGCACAAGTATTTGTAGGTTAATTTTCAAATATGTGTGTCGAGTCTGGGCGTTTTCTATACATTGTATGTGGTTATTTACAAAAAATAAGTATTCATGTATATCTAGTTTCCATTGTACAAGCTTTGCTTAGTTTGGGCCTCGATGACGCTGTGTGAAATGTCCAAGATATATATTTATCTATTTTTTTTATTTATTTAAAAGTTATAATAAGTTGCCGTGTGGTGCCAGCTTAGGCGGTACAACCACGTCATTCGTCGCTGCGTACTTTTAATGTACCGTTACCGCATGCGTCTGTCAGACAAAAGGAAATTGCTAATGTCTAGTCATTTGACATATTCATCCGTAAATTCACCGTTAGGGATAGGCTGAGCGTGAACGGCCGAAAAAACTGATATTTACACCACGTATGACAAACATTGGAGGGTCGTTCAAAAAATTGTGTATCAGCATAATGACAGGTTGTCAGCCCATCGCCTAAATTTGTAATACACATGAAACCCTCGAGTCCCTTAGTCGCCTCTTACAACATCCGCGGGAAAAAATAGGGTGATGCTATTCTAAATCAGCATCACCCGTTCGTATAAAAATGTGTTCGATTGTGTATGTTCATCGACTATCTTTTAATACTTAAAGTGCACTATACCGCCACAACATTTCGGCTGGAAGAGATCGCTGAGAGCGATAAGGCCGCCTTTGCGTATTCTGTGTTGATTGTTTTTGTTCTTGTAAGTTATAATTATTTATGTCAGCAATAAAGTGTTTCTGTCTGTCTGAATATTCCGCCATCTTTCTTATTTTAAACCACACTCAAGTATGAATTATAAACTGTGAGCGACCGCGAGCGTCTAGTTGGTGAAATGAGATGTTCCCTACTTATTCTTAAACTACCCTGTAGAGGGCGCTGAGCTTATCGACAATACATACACATATCACGCCTATATCCCTTGCGGGGTAGGCACGTAAACGGCCGTAAAAAACGAACATTTACGCCACGTCTGAAAAACATTTCAGGGTTATTCAGAAAATTGTTTATCGCAATAGTAGTGATGGGTCGTCAATCACTTATCGACTATAACGTTCCTTTTCATGTAATGTCCATCCATTTTTTCTCATAAGACGACAACTTTATCTTTTGTAAACAAAGCTAAGCATTAAATCACACGTAAACTTTAACCAGATACTTTTTTGAGTGTACTCCGATAACGCCGTGTGAATAGCATCGCCCCATTTCTTTTCTGTGGGTGTCGTTAGAGGGTTGTGACTCGAGGGTTTTGTGTATTGCAATTTTAGGCGATGGTCTGCCAACCTGTCACTATGTCGATCGATACACAATTTCCTGAATGACTCTCAAAATGTTTGTCAGACGTGAATGTCCGTTTTTTACACTCTTTCTATCCCGCAAGGGATATAGGCATAATATATGTATGTATGTATTCTTCAAGTACCCTGTGAGTTTATCGACTATAACGTTTCTTTTCATGGAAAGTCCATATCACTTTTTACGTAATACGACAATTTAATGCATTACTAACGGCCCGCCCAGCGGTTTTAGTCGCTGCTAACCGATTGCCCACGGGAAACAGACCTTTTCCCGACATAAATCATACATAAAAACCATCCTCTTCAATCACTTTTTATTTTAATAAAAATCAATCCAGACCCGTTGGGTATTTTTGTAGATTTGCATACATACAAACAAACAGACATATTGGGACAGATGCGGGAAGCAACTTTATTTTATACTATGTAGTGATAAATAAATCATAAAATCACACGTAAAATGGAACCAGTACCCCATTTTGTTCATTTCAAGGATGTCTATGAATTGAAGGGTATGTGTGAATATGGTGTGAATAGATGTGTTTAGTAGAACGTGAGATACGAGCATAATGAATGGCAGACTTTTGCATTCCAAAATTCAAATACTTTCCTGATTATACTGATTCGAAAATGCCGCCCTCAGCTATATTGTCGGCCGATGTGGCGTGAGTGTGAATCCCGGTGGGGCACTCACAAAGTTGATATTTATCACTTTGTTAATTTGTTCCTAGTCATGTTAGGACACTGCAGGCTGAACCACCTGATTGCCCGAAAAAGAAATATGGCACGTTAAGCCGTCGGTCCCGGTTGCCGTCTGTGTTTACTTAGACGGCGGTCGTTACACAACCATGTCAGAGGCCTACTTCAAGTAGCAAGCGGTTGAAAAACTCTGACACCAGGGTTTATCGTGTCGTTGGACGACTCGGTGTCCCACACGAAAAGGAGAAGCCGTTTTGTAGGTATATTGCAGATTGACAGTCATAATCTCAAATTATCGAATCGTACAATAACTCTCTCTCCCCCTCTCTTGGGTTGTGGGATACTGAGTCAACGAACAACTCGATGATAACTGCCTCCGTGGTCTAGCGGTCTCACCTTTGGTCTGAGATCCAGAGGTCCCACGTTCGATTTCCGGGAGGCACTCACAAAGTTAAAAATTATCACTTTGTGAATTTATGCCCAGTTTAGTCAAGACATTTCAGGCTGATACACCTGATTGTTCAAATAAAAATATGGTTTGGTGTTGGCACGTTAAGCCGTCGTCAGTCTCGGTTGCATTCTATGATTAATTAGACGGCGGTCAGAGGAGATCAAAAATTCTGACGCCAGGATTTATCGGGTTGCTCGTCGACTCGATGTCCCACACGAAAGAAGGAAGCTCGGAGAATTGAAGTGTTATACTTTATAAACCGCCCACTGCTTCGCCATATGGTGTGAAATTTATGTGCTGATTCTGAATGGTGACTTTTGTATCTGACAGTTCTCGACCTTTTTTATATTTTTAAACGAGATGGCGTTTTGTCAAACTGTAATTTTGTCATTTGAATCACAAATACCTATATTTCATTTATTCCTTAGAATGAAAATTTTTCAGGTTAGCTCAGCGCCATCTTTGTATTCCTGAAGATTGGCCAGAAAAATTCCCATAGTCAACGGAAACTCATTCATTGTTTGAAATATCCCCATCCATCTTATGTTGGCGCTTTGAATGATAATTTTGAGTCGTATCATACTGAGCGACTCCCCGGCTACAGCGCTAAAGTGATGCCGCGCACGGCCAATGTGGCGCAGTGGTAGTGCGACTGCCTGCGACGCAAAGGTTCGGGGTTCGATTATCGGTGGGACACTCACAAAGTTGATATTTATCACTTTGTGAATTTGTTCCCGGTCTGGTAAGGATATTGCAGGGTGAACCAACTGATTATCCGAAAAGAAATGGTTCCGTGCTTCGGAGGGCACGTTAAGCCGTCGGTCCCGGTTGCTGTCTATGATTACTTAGACGGTGGTCGTAACACAACCATGTCAGAGGCCTACTAGTGGTAGTAGGCGGTTGAAAAACTCTGACACCAGGGTTCATCGGGTCGTTGGACGACTTGATGTCCCAAACGAAAAGAAAAGAGCGCTAAAGTGGATAGGATTTTGCAACGAATTATACTGTATATGATGTATAAAAATACTTAACTCGTTCGTATAATTAGTTGCAAACATGTCCTGGTAATCTCGTGCAAATCGGCCTGGCCGGTCACAATAATCCGGCCCTTATATTGACCTCAATCCATAGGGCTCCCTTCCTGGTGAAAGTTTAATCTTCACCTGACGAGTGGTTTATGCATATCTTGATGATATTCGAATCTTGCCGGCTTAGAATAACATCACCCCATATCGATATTATTTCATCTATTACTTTGTCATACCTATAACAACTTGGCAAGTAAAAACAACTTTAATGTGGTCTTTTCTACTGACAGTTTAAGAGCTTCTCATATCTTCATGATATTCAACTCATGCCGGCTTAGAATAACATCACCCTTTATCGATATTGTTTCATCTATTACTTTGTCATACCTAAAACAACTTGGCAAGTAAAAACAACTTTAATGTGGACTTTTCTACTGACAGTTTACGAGCTTCTTTTATGATGGCGTTTTGCTGAGTTGACATATTTGAGTTTTAAATGCATTTTACCTATTGACATACGTTTCCATGGATAAAACAATCAGTTTAGCTCAACACCATCTAAGTGCACTTGAAGATTGGCCAGAAAATTTACTATTAGTAAAACTCTGACGGCAGGATTCGTCGTTTTGTTCCACAAAATAAAGTGGCCCTCAACCATTTTATTAACAAACAGAATGGTTGGTTTACAAATATTTGCGCTGGCCAGCCCATGAGCTGTACAATTCAGTGCCTACTACTTACTTGCAGAAATTATACCTTAGGGTCAGTTCATACCAGCGTTTACAGACGACAACAGTTTCCGATTTCACTTGTAAATGAAAATATAAAAAATGAAAATAAAACAATTTTATTCAATGTAGGATAGTATTATCACTTATTGACATCATGATCCGTCATTTTTTTTTATTCATTAATGATGGGTTTGCTCTTGACTCTAGTCTAGGTTATAGGACAGAGACAGAGTCTAAGATGGAGCGAGCTCACCCAGAAGAAGCCTGTTTAGGCACTGGCACTCCCACACACTGACGGAACGCAGCAAGTTACTTGGCGCCAGACTTCGGTGGGATGGTGATCGCGACCCAGGATAAAAAAAAAGATATTTTTATAACACAATTTTCTTTTTTTATAACAAACAAACAATTTTTTTATTGTCCTAATAGAAAACCGACTCGAGCTGGATAAAAATACTGCCTCGGGGCTGGCCATTTCGATGCGACGTCGCATAGCACCCTTACAGGGTTTTAAAAAAAGGTTTTACAAGCCGAAGATAATGTACTTATAAAACTGAACAACTGTACCCAGGGAACATATTCGCAAAATGAAAAAAAATATCCTGTCATAGTCAATATTAACCAGCTGATTTGCAATGGGACGGCTGATGTGGCGCAGAGGTAGTGCGACTGCCTGCGACGCAAAGGTTCCGGGTTCGATTCTCGGTGTGGCACTCACGAAGTTCATATTTTTCACTTTGTGAATTTGTTCTCAGTCTGGTTAGGACATTGCAGGCTGAACCGGCTGATTCTCCGTAAGAAAGATGGTTCCGTGCTTCGGAGGGCACGTTAAGCTGTCGGTCCCGGTTGCTGACTATGATTACTTCGACGGCGGTCGTTACACAACCATGCCAGAGGCCTACTACTAATAAAAGGCGGTTGAAAAACTCTTGACACCAGGGTTCGTCGGGTCGTTGGACGACTCGGTGTCCCACACGAAAAAGAAAGAAGATTGGCAATTTAATATTTCGACGCATGCTTCACGGGGAAAGTTGTTTTTTTTTCATGAGTACTTTGACCTCATTTCGGATAATTATACTATTAATTGTGCAGGCAGCCTAAGCCATTTTCAAAAGGCTAGTAGAGAAAATATCTCCTGTTTTTCATGTCAAAACAGAATTGAATCAATAGTATTCGAAAACTGCGTCATCAGCTGATTGCTTACAAATATTTGTATACATTGATCTCCTTTCTGCATTTAATTGGCGAGGCTTATTTAACATCAAGCTATGTATTGCGAATTTACAGTCGATTGTGGCACATAAAAGGTACTCTAAAAGAACTGAATAATTTTATTCCTAGTTAAAATATACATACATTAATAGCAACAAAAGTCCACTGCTGGACATGGGCCTCCCCCTATTGGGGGGTATTGCCATACTCACCACGCGTGGCAAGTGGATTGGCGAGTGCAGTGCAAGACATTGTTTTCACAGGGGAAGCTGCTGCCCATTCTTTGGATGAATTTATCCTTCAGAAGCTTTTACGACACCCACGGGTTGTATTGGGGTGATGCTATTACTGCTATGCCTAGGTGGCATTAAACGACAAGTTCAAAAATAATTTTAATTAAAATACATTGTTATTACGACTATTCGACGGGTAGCGGGCTATTTGTATTTTTTTTGGAATTTACACTAGAGCAGTTTAAAGTATCGATTATAAGTAAAATAATATAGTAACTAGTAACGAAGGGTTACCGTTTCTGAAACATATTTTCCATGATCCCTTTATTACTTTTTCGATATTCCTGTTTTTAACTAAAATAAATGTCGTTTAATACAAAATACAACAAGATGGTGTTTAGTTGTTGTTGTTCTGCTGTGTTAGGTATACAACAACAGCAGCTGAAAAACAACTGAGCAACATCAGAACTACAGCTGAAGTATTGAATTTTCAAAACTTCACACCAAGCCATGTTACGTTCTCGTATTGAATTTGACCTAGTATCAATCGCCGTTCAATCGCCGGTGCGGACGTTTGAAAAGGTGTATTACTGAGTTTTTCTTTTCGAGTGTAGATAAAAAAGTGTATGCATCTGCATATAATCAGGCATTATATGACAGTTGCATCAACTGCTATTGTAAATGTGGTCGGATAGTTTGTTGACCCGATGTCCTACTCGACATAGGACGGCTGATGTAGCGCAGTGGTAGTGCGACTGCCTGTGACGACGCAAAGGTTCCGGGATCTATTCTTGGTGGGGCACTCACAAAGTTGATATTTATCACTTTGTGAATTTGTTCGCAGTTTGGTTAGGACCACCTGATTGTCCGAAAATAAATATGGTTCCGCGCTTCATGGGGCAAGTTAAGCCGTCGGTCCCGGTTCCTGTCTATGATAACTTAGATGGCGGTCGTAGCACAAGCATGTCAGAGGCCTACTGCTAGAAGTAGGCGGTTTAAAAACTCTGACACCGGGGTTCATCGGGGCGTAAAATCTTGAATTAAATTTGAAACAAATATCCTTTTCAGATGGTGGTGGCTTAAAGTTACATGCCGTGTGATTAACCTGGCCAGCCCCGTGGCAGTGCCTTTATTTTATTTTTATTTTTGTATCCCGCCCGAGCTGGTTTTCTATTAGGACATTACAAAATTGTTATAAAGAAAAGAAAATTGTGTGATACAAATTTCTTTTTTTTACAATGACGGTGCATGACGTCAATAAGTGCTATGATAATACTATCCTACATTGAATAAAGAATTTCAATTACAATTTCAATTTCGTTAGACGACTCAGTGTCCCACACGAAAAGAAGAAGAAGACTCGATATAAATTAGCGAACGTGAGTAGGTACTGAAACAAACAAACAGTCATTAGTGCGGATCTATGCACTGTCATGGGCAATGCTAGAGGCGAATTATAGTTTGACAACAAAGAGACGAGTTTCGAGAGGATTTGCTGGAAATGCGCTATTTGGATGATACTTAAACAAGCCGTTATTGGCCAGTACGGCTAGCTTTTGATTTTCATGTTTCGAAAATATTAAAGTGGTTTATTTTTGGCTTATAGTTTTTGGATTATTGGCCGAACAATATTTTTTTGGCATTCAAGTTATATAAATAAATAAAATAAATATCTTGGACATTTCACATAGCGCCATCTAGCCCGAAAATAAGCAAAGTAGTAAAGGAGTTTTTTGTAAATAAATACATAAAAAACATCCAGTATTTGAAAAGATTAAATTTGAAAAGATGAAATTATTTGAAAGATTAATTACAAATACTTGTGCTGTGTGGCGATCGAAACTACGACCCTCGGCGTAGCAGGCAGGGGTACTATGTACTACGCCATCGGGCCAGTCAAGTGTATACTAACTTTCGTTTGCAGTGGATAAAAACAACTCAAACTGCGTTTGATTACTGTGTCACAGACAAAAAGACAGTTGCAAAACTAACCCGGTAGATGGAGCCGTGCCACGCGTTTAATACACTAGGAAAATTGGCGGGCAAGGAACGAGCTGCGGTAGCCCAGATAGAGGCGTCGTCACTAGTAATGACAAAAGTCGTAGGTTCAAATCCCATTGAAAATTTTGCAAGTTTTAAAAATGTATACCTAACACGGAAGGTGTTTTAGCATTTGGTATTCAAGTTACAGACACTTAGCAATTCAGTATTCACCATTAATTGAATCAAATATTTATGCTAACCTTAAAAATGACAAAAAAAATTAAGGTCACACGCAATCTTCTCTTCTTCTTCTTTGCACGTTAGGTGGGGTCGGCTCTCCTAATTTTTCTGCGCCATGACATTCTGTCTAGGGTTGTCGGGTCGGGTAGTTTTTTTCTTTGTGTGAGGCTTGTCATACTGGTGTACCACGTGTATGGAGGGCGTCCTCTGCCTCTCTTCTTCTCAGGAAGTTTCAAAGCTGTCTTCACCACATAGTCGTCATCCCTTCTCATTATGTGGCCGTACCACCTCAGACGGCTTTCCTTAAGCTTTTCGGCTATAGGGGCTACTTTAAAACTGCCACGGACGTACTCGTTCCGTACTTTGTCCAGCCTTGTAACCCCTCCTGACCACCTCAGCATTTTCATTTCAGCCGTGTGAAGCTTTTGCACGTGTGTTTCTTTTACGGGCCAGCACTCCGCTCCGTAAAGGATCGCTGGTCTCACCGCCATTTTGTAGACCTTTCCCTTAGTGCGAATGGGCATGGGTGTCACATAACACTCCCGTTAATGACCGCCACTTCTGCCAGCCAACGTTTACTCTGTGCGCTACGTCTTCCTCCACGCTTCCATTCTCTGTGATGACTGACCCAAGATATTTAAACTGTGTCACTTTTGGGACTATTTTCATATCTGGGTAGTAAATAGTGGACGTGTGGGCAGTATTGCTAAATTTGCATTCTAGGTGTTCAGTTTTGGATCGGGTGACTTTTTGTCCTGCTTCCTCCAGCGCATTTACCCACAGGTGTAGTGTGGTCTGTAACTCTTCGGGAGTGTTTGCTATAAGTGCGATATCGTCTGCATACAAAAGGTTCCAAGGGAGTGGGGCTTGGACATTCTTCGTTATTAGCTCCATTACCAGGTTAAATAGAAGCGGGCTGAGTGCCGAGCCCTGGTGGACTCCGACCTTGACGTCGAAGGCTTCACGAAGGCCTGCTGGGCTTTTAACTTTTGTGGTGACATTGTGATACATGTCCTGTATCAATTGCACATAGGTTTCGGGCAGATGTTGTGCTCTCAGTGCTTCCCATACTAGCCTTCGCGGTACTCGATCGAATGCCTTTTCGAGATCTATGAATATGAAGTGTAGATCTTCTTTGTTCAGTCGGTATTTGTCGGTTAGCACACGGATTGCTTGTATTGCGTCTGTTGTTGACTTAGACGGCCGGAATCCGAACTGATTTGGGGAAATCGTCGAGAGAGCTAGAATGCGCCTATTCAGTACCCGTTCCCATATCTTGAGAGTGTGCGATGTTAATTTAATGCCTCTGTAATTTCCGCACTCTGTAACATCACCCTTGTTTTTAAAGAAAGGGATTAAGTGACTGAGACGCCATGAGTCTGGTATAGTGCCGGTTGTAAGTATGAGGTTAAAAAGTCTTGTAAGCCATTCAACTCCTACTGGGCCCAGCAGTTTCCAAATTTCTGCGGGCATTTCACACGCAATCATGCATTCAATAAAAAAATTAGCTACTTTAGAATTTTAAGTTACCTATATTCTCAAATAATGCCACCTGTATCGGGTTATTAGTATAAGTAGCGTTGGACGCCCTCCGGCCAGACGGACCTGGACGGCCTTTTGATGTGATATTAGGCAGTAGGTAGTTTTATAGTGAGAGCCAATAGTTTATACTATACACGTCAAATTTTTGTCGCAGAATTTCCGATTTGTTTTAAGTTGGAATGCTTGCATGCGGATATTATTAACAATATACGTACATTGGAATTTTACAAGTGACCAATAGCAAAGTCTCAACACGGGCTGGTGATAAGAAACAACTTTCCTTAAGAAACATGGGTCAAAATACAAAAATCACTTCACCCTTAATCATGTTACTTTCTTTTTATTACAATGACGGACGGCCGATGTGGCGCAGTGGTAGTGCGACAGCCTGCGACGCAAAGGTACCGGGTTCGATTCTCGGTGGGACACTCACCAAAGTTGTTATTTATCACTGTGAATTTGTTCCCAGTCTGGTCAGGACATTGCAGGGTGAACCAACTGATTGTCAGAAAATAAATGGTTCCGTGCTTCGGAGGGCACATTAAGCCGTCGGTCCCGGTTGCTGCCTATGATTACTTAGACGGCGGTCGTAACAAAACTATGTCAGAGGCCTACTAGTGGTAGTAGGCGGTTGAAAAATACTGACACCAGAGTTCATTGGGTCGTTGGAAGACTCGGTGTCCCACACGAAAAGAGAGAAGAATACAATGACGGATCATGATGTCAATAAGTGATAATACTATCCTACATTGAATAAAGAATTTATTATTTCAATATAATATACACGAGTATAATACATTTTTGGTTTTCCCTTGGGATAGGCTTTCCCAGTAAAAAGTAGCTGTGTAAGAGTTTGTGAAGCGTGTTTCCAGCTTAAATTAGATTTATTAAAGTTACACGAAAATAAATAAGTACATAATCCAATAAATAATCATTAATTACATTTTAAAGTACCCTTTAAATCTTGTTGCCCGAATCTTAAATATAAACTAGAGTAGAAACGAGCTCTTTATTTAAAGGCCAACCTGCCAATGAATTTATTACAGTTTAATGGTTTTTGTGCCGTATGATGCTGGCTTAGAATAGCATTACCCCATTTCTTACCCATGGGTGCCGTAAGAGACGACTAAGGGACTCGAGGGTTAGATGTGTATTGCAATTTTAGGCGATGAGCTGACAACCTGTGACATACACAGTTATCTGATTGACCCTCAAACTTTTGTCAGACGTGGTGTATTCGTTTTACGGTCGTTAATGCTCTGCCTACCCCGTAAGGGATATAAGCGTGATTTAAGTATGTATGTATGTCCGTTAACGGGTTAATTTCTTCCAGGAAATAGGCAGCACTGGGCACCGATGCTTGAGACTGCTCATAGTCGAGCACAATGACAGAAACTTGGTTGTCATAGCTCGACTACTTTTAGTATCTAGTATTTATTTATTGCACACCATGTTACAGACACCATAGACAAAATAATCGTAGAAAGGGACTAAATCCCGATGACATGAAGAACTTGGTATGTACCTCTAAATTACTTGTCATACTGTTTGACACTTCGACGAAACTCGACCGAATTACGACTGAACTCCGTCGTCGTAATGCCCGCATGTGGCATTCCATACAAAACCCAAGTGCCTTTTTAAGCTTTCTAGACCCCCTGTTATCTTAAAGCGAAGATAAGATAAGAGCGATAAGGAATAGCGTGATAAGGGAACGTTGTAGCATAAAAGAAGACGTAGTGACTGGTGTAGAAAAGGGTATGTTTAGATGGTTTGGTCATGTAGAGAGGATGAATGAAAGAAGATTAACGAAACAGGTGTATATGGCAAGAGTGGATGGGAACGTCGGAAGGGGAAGACCTCGACGAACGTACCTCGATCAAATCGGGGACGTGCTAAAGAAAAGTCAGGTCAAGAGTACCCTAAAACGGCGAGAATGCATGAAGAGATTGATGAATGTAGAGGAGGCGAAAGAAGTATGCCAGGATCGTAGTAAGGGGAAGGAAGTAGTCTCTGCCTACCCCTCCGGGAAAGAGGCGTGATTTATGTATGTATGTTATCTTAAATTGCAACATCTTGCACTGTGCTCGCCAATCATGAGTGATTATCGCAACTATATAAGGTGGGGTCCACGTCCAGCAGTGGACCGTTATGGAAGTTTGTAATGGTTGCTTGTTTGTCGTGTCGTACAACGAGTCGACCAACGACCCGATGAACCGGGGTGTAAGAGTTATGCAACCACCAGAGACTACTTAAGTACCGCCGTTCCAATAAGTGGTACCTGACAGCAGTCATCTCTATACTAAAAGGGATGTCAACAAAGGAAAATTGACCCTCTGCCATGGTAGAGGTATTATCACGAATCTGACAGCTGTCAAATACGACTTATTGGAACGGTGGTACTTTAGTGGGCCTCTTATGGTTATGAAGGTTTCAACCGTTTTCGGAGACAGGGGCTGACAGACGACTTAATGTGCCCTCTGAAGCACGAAACAATCCTTCCTTTCTAACAATCAAGTGGTTCATGAGAGGCCCATCTCTAGCAGTGGGCTGTAGTGACTGTTAAAGTTATGTAATGTAATCCAGTGGTTTCCCTATGATTTCCTAACCAAACTGGGAACAAACTCACAAAGGTGACCAATTTAATATCAACTAATGTGTTTCGTCCTGAAAAACGAACCTGGTACTTTTGGACTCTGAGACCAAACTCAAACCACTAAAATCAGTCTTTTTTTAAAATCTTTTTTATTGAGCTGTCTAATCCAAACCAATCCAAACTGGAAAATATGTCAACAAAGCAAAACAGACTTTGTACTATAGCATGGATTTGACAGCTGTCAAAATAGCCTTTTGAAAATGGCCTGACTCTACAATACGTAGGCATTTTATGGTCACGATTGTATACCCATAAGAATGTGGTTTCTATCGAACCGTGAATCAACCTCACAGGTAAACTTTCAAGACATAAATAAATAATTATAAATATCATTAATTATGCTATCGAAATATGTCCAATTTTCTAACGTACCTGTGTAGCATTTTCGTATCAAAAACGATTTCATCAAAGACTTCGTCAGTCGATTTCATGTCTTAACAGCCTCGGTGTAAGGTTGAAAATAGAAAACCGAAGACTAAACATACGCTGTTCTAGCATGTTTGAATTTGGAACAGAGGTGTTCCATCATTCTCCTTCGCTCAGTTTGTGTCTGAATCTCGCGCTGGACGGATGTCGACACGTTGCTGGACGCAGCGCATTTTCATCGCGAATTTTCAGTCATATGAACTTACTGCTATCGTGTTTGAAATAGAGTTCATAGTTTGATTTCATTATTTTGTGAACAAAAAGTGAAGTTTAATATCAAAAACTAAGAAAAAATTTGAAGTTTCATTTTATTTCTCGAGAAAAGTTACGAAGACCGTTTTGAAAGGTAAGATTAGTGTTATTTCTATTCAAGTATCCTTCCCTTTAGGGATAACGACACTCGCCTTAAGAAGGCCCTTAAATAAAGGGATTTCCTTAGTATTAAGCAGGTTTATTGAAATTTAAACCGCAATAAAGGAATTGGAATATTTATTTTACCTTGTTATTTGCTTTTGTTCAATGTTAGAACAAAGTTTATTTGAGTGAATGATGAAATTAAGCTAATGTTGATATTTTCAGACTTTTGTTTGTATAAATTGAAAAATGGGAATTTGCTAAATTAGATCAAATTTGCGAAAAGTTGAATTATTTATAAGCGATGAATGTAAAAGTGATTTATATGCAGACGATAAGAATAACAAGTGAAACTACTTTGTAAAACGATATATTGTATGAAAAGTGATATTGTGACGTCACTATACATTTTTCGGGGTGGCGACTTTATATAAACTATTAAACTGTTTCAAAGTTTAGGAAATATTTTGTTGCATATTTGGAAAAACTATGATTAACAACTATAATTCTTTTGGACCCTGATTATGAAAATCTTGGTATTTTATCATATTAAACCCGAGCCAGTTTTCTATCAGAACAATACAACGTTGATTTAAAAGGAAAAAAATAGAGGTAGTAATATACATATTTTGGATGACGGATAATGACGTGATAGTACTATCCTACATTGAATAAAGTTAATTTCAATTTGATTTCATTTCACAAAACCCAATTAATTATTCAAGAACTGCTTGCTTTTGATAGTACTATTATTGGTAAATATTTCTCGCATTTTAATCTCTTTTTATTCTGTTATATTATTAATTTTAACGAGATCACGATATACCGTCATCCCTTAATTAATTTAAAAAAGTTAATTCTCATTAAAAATCTTAATCCAAAACTGGTTTTAGAGTAAAAGTCTTTTAAAAAAACTTTTACGTGATACGTGCTAAAGTTAAATTATTATATTCGCCGTGAAGTTTATGAGAACTTTATGGGAAGTAGGTATTTTATTACATACATACATACATACATAAATCACGCCTATATCCCTTACGGGGTAGGCAGAGCGTTAACGGCCGTTCAACGGATATTAACACCACGTCTGACAAAAGTTTGAGGGTCAATAAGATAACTGTGTATCACCATAGTGACAGGTTGTCAGCCCGTCGCCTAAAATTGCAATACACACCCTCGAGTCCCTTAGTCGCCTCTTACGACACCCATGGGTAGGAAATGGGGTGATGCTATTCTAGGCCGGCATCACACGGTATATTTCACGGTATTTATCACAAATATTTCCCGCATTTTAATCTCTTTTTTTCTGTTTTATTATTAATTTTAACGAGATCACGATATACCGTCATCCCTTAATTAATTTAAAAAAGTTAATTCTCATTAAAAATCTTAATCCAAAACTGGTTTTAGAGTAAAAGTCTTTTAATAGAACTTTTACGTGATACGTGCTAAAGTTAAATTATTATATTCGCCGTGAAGTTTATGAGATGGGAAGTAGGTATTTTATTAGTACTTACTAAATTATATATTTTAGGTTGGAGTTATGGTCAGAGAAGAATAACTCCGGTTAGCTTAAAAATTACATTGACAGCCACAACAGACCACTGCTGGACATAGGATGGAAACGGAGCGGTTCAATACTTTATAAGATGATCATGCTATTGTGAAGTCAATTTGTGTTTTGCAAAAATCGGTATGCTGCATAATTATTATTATGGTTTCTTTTCAAAAATATAAGTCATTTGAGAATCTTATTCAATTTTATCGAAATAATATTACTTACTTATTTAATTTTATGTCAACTATTTTTGTAGAGTGTTAAAATGCTTTTGCCTGCTCAAAGAGAAAGTTAAACATAGACAAGAAAAATGACAGTTACGTATTTTTTTTCTATTTATGGCAAAAGCATCAATTCATATTCGGGCTATAAGGCGTCATACAAAGGTTATCAAGGATAAATATATATTATTATGTTACCATTTATACACTTTCTTTTTGTTCTAATAAGTAGATATTGTAAATAAAGTAAATTTCTTAAAATATTGTTTTGTGATTTTTTCTGAAATCGACCTTAGCATATCGAATTATGACTTGTTTTTATATCCAACCTCAGCCGGGTTAAACCGTTTATTGCACACAATAAAAACATAAGACACATACATATAGAACAATTCACAACAGGTCTGCTTATTTCTAAAAATAAATCTCTTCCAGCAGACCTTGGGTAGTGAGATCTCATAAAGCGAGGCAGAAATGTTTGTTTGTATAAAAAAAAGTAGGACTTATTGACCGTCAAGTTTTACAAATTGTATCCTACTTTGAATAAAGTAGTGTAAAGTCGCTCGTGTGATGTCGGTTTTGAATAGCATTACCCCATTTCTTTCATGTGTATACAATTTTAAGCAACAGGCTGACAACCTGTCACTATAGTGATACACAATTTTTTTGACACAGCCCTCAAATATTAGTCCAACGTGGCGAAAGCGACTGTTTTATACGGCCATTAATGCTTTGCCTACCCTGCAAGGGATAAAGGCGTGATATGTATGTATTAACCATCAAGTTTTACAGATATATACTACATACATACACATACACATACATATATCACGCCTATAATCCCTTGCGGGGTAGGCAGAGCGTAAACAGCCGCAAAAAACGGCCATTTACACCACGTCTGACAAATGTTTGAGGGTTATTCGGAATATTGTGTATCGCTATAGTGACAGGTTGTCAGCCCATCGCCTAAAATTTCAATATATACTATAAAGATATTACCTAATGAATCACCATCCTGGAGTGGTAAACTACAGGTATTCTTATACCTAGTTAAGGCACCAGCCTTACACAACTAGGTATACATATACATTTCTGTATAATGTCCCTATTTGTTTGTGAAATGTACTATCTTGTGAGAAATTTTATTGTACTATGAAAAAACCTATTTCATTTCATTTCATTAGGCGACAAGTATCATGAAGCCCTCACAACACCATTTGCAAATCTGTGCTCGAAACTCGTTCGATTTTGTCACCTTCATTCGTAAGGCGGGAGTGGATGGTTTTTCGATAATGTCTGTCATCCTGACACTCGCGTTGATGTCGATAAAAATGGCTCGATTAGGGTTACCAGCTTTGAGTCAGTGCTCCCATGCTGCCATTTAACATGTAGTGAATGGGAGTTATTTTGTTGACAGTTCTGTTGATAGTTCTGAATGTGAAACCGGAGGGCGCTGTGCTGAACTGAAATTTTGAGGTTTCAATATGTCTGGCGTCAGCCATACTTTTGTCACAGGTTTCGTTTCACGTTGTGTTCGTTACAAATTTATTATGTTAGTTTGATTTACTACAAAATAAACTTATCGCCTTGCTATTATATTGAATATCATTCGTGTAATACATACATATTACAGTACATATTTGTTTATTGTTTGGTTATTACCAATTATAAATTTAGAACAATTCAATAAACACAGAATAAAGAATAATTTATAGAGTGGTACAGTTTTTGTGAAAAGAAACGTTATTTCAATTAAGCATAGCGCCCTCTACATGACACTCGAGAATCCCTATAAAATTTCCCATTGGCAGAGAGCTCAATCTTAGCTTGGGAATTCTGTGTTATCTATGTATGGCGACCTTAAAGAAAGTAATATTTCCTTGAGTTTGCACAACTAATACTCATTTCAAAAAACAATTTTATACGGATTTAAGTTTTGTTTATTTTGGATTTTTCAATTCCTACGTTTCGAGCTTTTTACAGAGCCCGTGGTCACGGATGACTAAGGTGTTACATACAGACATAAATCACGCCTATATCCCTTACGGGGTAGGTAGAGCGTTAACAGCCGTAAAACTGATATTAACGCCGCGTCTGACACAAGTTTGAGAGTAAATCAGACAACTGTGTATCGCTATAGTGACAGGTTGTCAGCCCATCGCCTAAAATTGCAATACTCATCTAACCCTCGCCTTTTACGGCACCTATGGGTAAGAAATGGGGTGATGCTATTCTAAGCCGGCATCACACGGCAAATGTAGTAATGTAATGTAGTAATCATGTAGTGAAGAAATTGGCAGAGGGCTCTTAGCTTGGGAATTCTGTGTAATCTATGTATTAAGATAGACCTTAAGTAAGTTTATTTATTTATTTTAACCATTTATTGTACACAAAAACATACGCAGGAAAAATTTACAATGAGACAATACACAATAGATTTACTTAAGTTTAGTTTACTTAATATCACGCTATTGGTGGGGTAGAAATATTAATCATAATCACACACATACACACATATCACGCCTATAATTCCTTGCGGGGTAGGCAGAGCGTAACGGCCGCGAACAACGAAAATTTACGCCACGTCTGACATATATTTGAGGGTCATTCGGAAAATTGTGTATTGCCGTAGTGACAGGTTGTCCCTCATGCTTGTGTACGGTTCTGTTTTCCGATACCAAAACGAAGCCACATATCCCCATACATTAATACACATGGCTTATTAACTATGTCTTCGCGCCGCATTCTTCACTTTTCAGCTCTTCTTTTCGGTGTTATGAAATATCACCAACCTTTATATCTATATGAAAAACTTAATGTATCTAATCGTCTCATTCGCTTTGCTGTTCGATTAACCTGCCCGCGCTATAAAACGACTGCATTTCGTGGTAGTTTCAGATATGCTGCCACGAAATGTTGTAATAATATACCGCCTCCGATAAGGAATTCTACGTCATTATTTACATTTAAAAAACAATTCAAAATATATCTTCTACAACAACAAAAAGAAAATCCATAAAAAGATAAGATAGATAATTCTTTATTCAATAAACTTACTTATAAATAGGTGCACATATACAAAATAATTATAAGGCGTACCTATTTCCTGAACTAAGAATATGAATTCCTGTATCTCAGGTAAACAGATAATTATCACTTTTAAAGAAACAAAAGAAAAATACTATACAATACAGATAAACTTACAAAAACATATTATACAATATAACATTTAATAACTAACTACGCATTAGTGCAAATGAAAATTAATTAAAAACTTAAACAAAAACAACAAAGACATAGTTTTGTAACGAAGCAATGATCCGCTGTGTCAGCAATGTTACAATTTTACTATAAACGAGTCCATGTCTAAAATATAAAAAGTCACGCGTGAAAGAAATGCTAACTTAGCACAACTTGTTTTCTAAAATTAATCTCTAATAATTAGTCAGCGATGTACTATTGAACATTTTAGTGGAATATTATTTTTATTTAGAATATCCCTTCCTTATGCTTAGCGACTTGATAATTTTAGGAGCACTCATAGTCTATTGAACTAAGGAGTCTTAGTTCAGCGACTTTTCTGGCTGGGCATTGGTCGTCTCCAGTTTTATGGTTGCTGGGTTTCTTGAAACGCTGACACGTTGCACAGTGTCCAGGTTGGTCCTTTTTGACACAATCCTTGATGCTGTGCCCAGAACATCCACAGTGGCCACAAGTGGGGTTGTCGTCCTTGCAAAATTTCGCTGAATGACCATACTGCTGACATTTGTAGCATCTGGTCACAAGGGTGAAATCCTTTACAGGGCAGGAGGACCAGTTGATAAATACTCGCCCCTGCTTTATGAGCACTTTTCTTATTTCAGCCGTGACTTCTAAAATGAAATTACAGGATGCAGCTTCCTTCTTCCCAGATTTATGGCTGAGTCTGATTGAGCTCAATGTACTTTCTTTTGTCAAGCTTAGGCATTTATCGGCAATATTTTGATCATAAATGCAATCCTTTAGCTCATTTTCGGACATATAAGAGGGTACACCAAGCAGGATTATTTTCGGTCTTTTCTTGACGGTCAGTTCAACAGTCAGCCCAGATGTTCTGAGTTTTTCTGATTTTTTGAGCTTTTCCAAATCATCTTTTCTGTCTGTGCTAATTATAACTCCACCGTTTTTGGTTCCTCTTACTCCACGAATGTGCAACTTCAGTTCTTCAGGCTTGATAAGTGATTTTACAAATTTCCTCGTATCTTCACTTGACTTGTCCTTATTTGCAGGATAGATAGTAATGCTGCTGCTTGCGGTGGGGCGAACAATCGAATTATTTCTTGTCTTGACGGTCGTTCTTTAGCTTTACCACTTCTTAGTTACACATAGTTATATTATTATATTAACAGGTTTTTAAATTTTAATTTTAATTTTTGTTTCCTATCTTTTGTTTGTATGTTCTACCTGTATGGCTAAAATTGCATAAATATACTATTATTAATACTATTTGTATATTATATAATTGTTTTGTTTAATAATTTTATAGAGAAAAGAGCATCTTTTATTATTAGTAATCTTATATAATTTGTATTGTTTGTTGTCTCGACTGATGCAACAATCACATGGGAACCACGGAAGACCAGCGCTGAAGTGCTTTAAATAAGTGCTTAAGCATTATGCTGAGTGGTTACCCTTTTCAGTGTACCTATGCTAGTATGTAAGTCCAAAATTGTATTAACTATCATTGTAGCACTGAAATAAACAGTTTCTATTCTATTCTATTCTATTCCTCAAGTCCCTTAGTCACTTCTTACGACTCCCACGGGAAAGAAATGGGGTGATGCTATTCTAAGCCGGCATCACACGGCAATATATACATTATACATGGTATAAAATAAGGTGTCTTCCCGTGTACCGGTGTCTTTTATAAAATTTAAAACTACGCAACGAATCTTGACGTAGGTTTAAAAAAAATAGATGGAATTCAAGAGAAAAGTTTTACGTTTAATTTATGCCGGGAAAGGGTGTTTTTCCCGTGAGAAACCGCTGGGCGGGCCGTTGGTAATATTTAATTTGAGTTTGACAGCCCTTGCAAGTACTCACAGCAGGTACAGTCAAGCTCACGTGCAGTTACACACTCAAACTGCCTATGTATGACTTATGCGCGGGACATAAGAACGGTCCAAACTGTCTAACTTAGACTTATCTTGACTGTACGTAATCACGTATGATACAAAATTTCAGATTAGCTGCGTATTTTTAACGTACCGTAATACATGTATATACTTCTGTCAGACGAAAGCAAATTGCGAATTACGATCTAATTTCCATACAAATACGGCCAGAGTGCGTGTACGGATGCGTCTGTCAAACGACTTGATGACAAGTGGGAGAACCGCACTATGAGAGGTCCAAAATTATATTCAAACATCCATGGTCCACCCACGTTTCTTAAGAAAAGTTATTCGATATTAGTCATGTGACATACTATGGTTCATTGGTCTTTTACCTCTCCAGAAACACAATGTATACATAGGTACACTTCGTAATCGCAACCATACAGTTTGCAATAGCTTTTTATTCATTCGATAAGGTATGCCGTGCGATGCCGGCTCAGACTAGTATCACCCCATCATCTCCCACGGGTGTCGCAAGAGGCGATGATAAGGCGGTTCTCCTACTATGATGGACTTATAGTCCGATACGACTGGCATTATTTGAGGGCATGACTTACAAAAATTCTAAAGTAACTTATTTTTTCTACCATTGGTTCTGTGTGTCTGTAAAGCACATATTGTGTCATTATTCATTCTTGCATAAATTTTCGATTCAATGTATTAAATTAAGTTTTTAAGTGTCTTTAACTAAATAAATACGATAAAATATACCAAAACCTCTAAGTTTAGGGATTTTATTTTAGTGATTTTAGCATTAGAAACTTAAAATTAATGATTAAAACGTAAAATCGGCCCTATTGTCAATATGACAGTTTACACAATGTAAAAACCCACTTTAAGTTAATTTTTACAAGCTTTTATTTGACTTGCCGTGTTCGTTTGTACGGGTCAAAACTTGGAAGCAAAATTTGCGCCACTTAACGACTTCCAATTGATCAAAAATTTTGCATAGTCATGTAAATTGGGTGACAAAGCAATATTATTATGTCAAAAACCTGATATGATGATGGAGCCGGAAGGTGGTCATAGCATCTCAGAGATGAAACTATGTACCCCTATTGAGTTTGGGCTCGTTGGAATCGACTTGCCAACCACTCTTTAAATACATGGTAGCCAGGGTCTGATGATGGAGCCGGAAGGTGGTCATAGCATCTCAGAGATGTAACTACGTACCCCTATCGAGTTTGGGCTGTTATTTTCGTTTTAGTGCACTTAAATAAATAAAAGCTTGTTTTAAAAAAACTTTTTTTAATTATATTTTCATATCCACTGCAAACGTATACACCTGAAGTGGTACAGAATTATAAATATTGGGTTCGGCCAAAGGTCCAGAAACTATATAAGCCAAAAATAAACGACATAGACTCCGAAACTAATGGACCGATTTAAAAAAAAACTACCTACATTAGTTTGTTAGAATCCTACGTTATCCCTGTTTTTTTTAAATATAATTAACATACACTATAATAACATGTCTTAACCCCGCGCGAAAACGGGTGAAACTGCTGGGTGGGCCGCTAGCTAGTATCTTAATATATCCGTAGCCAGGGCTAAACGTCTAGTCATCGTTGGGTCACGTATGGGTCTGATATCGAAACTTGTGAAGCCCTACTTGAGAACTATGGACGCAATCCACGGGGCCAGCTTGAGTGGGGCCTCTATCTCATTAAACAGTTTTTGGAGTGTAATGGAGACGTGTTATGTAGTTAGATACCTTTTTAGAAGATTGGTTTAGTTTAGCGGCTGTACATTGCCTATCTGACTTCTATATACCTAATTAACCCTAGATTAGTCGCGCTTAAAAACTTACGCAATCGGTCGCATGGGGTCTTTGTGGACCCCTAATTTTTGATTTCGTTATTTATTTATATTTGATAAATTGTTTGTTTTTTAGTACTGTTTACCAGAATTAGAATACCTTTAACAATAAAATACAAAAAGTAAAGTAGAAAAAACTATTTATTATAGAAAAAAAACACGTTCTTTTACAAAATGTTAGTTATTACAGGTAGTTTGAAACCATAATCGAAAAAGAATTGTTATTTTTATTTAACTTTCTAAATATAAAAAAATATATGATTGTTTCCTTTTTAACTCTTATTAAAGTAACTAAAAAATAAATAAACGAAAAGGTTACCTCCAAAAAAATATAAAGTTTTTGAAAATGAAAAGTACCAAATTTTTAGTAGCACAACAATCAGCATCATCACAACATTCATCCTCTGATCCACCAAGAATTTCCTCCTCTTCCTGCTCCAATCACCCCATAATACGTTCTTGCTGTCTCTCATCCATTTTCAAACAATTCTTGCACGAAAACAACCAAAATATTTATCTTTCGACAAACAAAATCGAATATTTTTTGTTACGCGAGCGGTCGCGCGGGGTCTTTAAAAGCCTTTGCACTTAAACAACGACTATACCTCCCAAACGCATGCATGTGAACTGATGAATTATAGCTAGGCTTTGGCGTACGTACTAATCAGAAAGGTACACAAAATCTCGAACTACCCGTATAACCGTATTAAAGAAAAAATCGCAGTTTTCTAATTGCAGGACTTTTAAAGACCCCACGCGACCGATCTAGGGTTAAAGATGAGTGAAGTTTTTTTATTATTATATTTTAGAACGATCCTTGTTTGCATGCCAAAAAATGTTGTTGTACGTGACATTATTTTTAAATGACGAAAACAGAAAAATGAAATTGAATTTTTTTTATTCAATGTAGGATAGTCTTATCATTCATTCATTTATTTATGGACATCATGATCTGTCATTGTAAAAAAATTGAAAGTATAACACAATTTTCTTTTTTTGATAACAATTTTGTATGTCCTAATAGAAAACCGGTAACGGTTTAAAACACTTATCATCTGTACACCAAATTTATTGCAAATAAATTATGAGTAAATTTCATTTCATTTCAAGTACTATTGCAATTGATTTCAATTTGAAACAAATGTCGTTTACTGGTGGTTGTGAAGTAAAGTTACATGCTCTGTGATGAACCTGGCTAGCCCCGAGACAGTGCCTTTATTTTTATTTATTATCCCGCGCAATACGGTATTCTATCAGAACAATAAAATATCGTTATAAAAAGAGAAAAATTGTATTAAGCACAAATATAATATAATATTTCTTTTTTTTAACAATAACGGATCATGGCGATAATAAGTGATAGTACTATACCACATTAAATAAAGTTCATTTAATTTCATTTTAGTTTGGTATATCCACATCCTACTAAATAATTAGGTACCTATACCTTATTCTTCTTTCTTTTCGTGTGGGACACCAAATCGTCAACGACCCGACGATACCTTATTGAAAGAAATTGATTCTTCTGAAATAAACCGACCCCTGAACCTAATTATGAAATTCAACATGAAATGCCACAGAAACGGTCCACATCTGCAGTTAAAACCTAGCAATTTAAGTTTTCAATCCCCCGGGATTCGAACCCGCTACCCAACCGCAAACTAAGCTCCACTCCGAAGTTGGAGTGCCGAAGCAATAGCGTCGGCGACTCCATTGATTAGTTTTCCAAATATATTATTGTAAGTAGAGATGCAACGACTAGTCGGGCCGTTTTTATAGTCGGAAATAAGTCAACGACTCGTCGGGCCGTTTGAATAGTCAAAAATAAGTCAACGACTATTTGGGCCATTTTTATAGTCGGAAATGAGTCAATGACTAGTCGCCTGAATAGCCGATTATCTAGTTGGCTGATATGTTATAACAACATATCCTACTAATATATTAAAGCGAAAGTTTGTTTGTTTGTTATTTCTTCACACAAGAACTACTAAACCGATTGTAATTAAATTTGGCACACATATAAAAGGTAACATGGATTAACACTGGATAGTTTTTATCACCACTTATGCGGGCAACGTAATGTAACAGCTAGTATACATATAATCACGCCTCTTGATTCCCTTGCTACGATCCTGACACACCTCTTTCGCTTCTTTAACATACATCAATCTTTTCATACACGCTCGTCGGTGTCCCCAATCTGATCCAAGTAAGTTCGTTTAGGTCTAATTAATAACGACATTGGATTTTAAAATGATAAATAATTTCAACCAGTACAGTCCAGTTGTAATTATGTTCGTAATGAAACCACAACTAGTTTAATTGGTTGGCTTTAAAAACGTGCACAGACGCGATTTATTTTCCCAAACGTCACCAAATTATTAATCGGCTCGGCCGATATTTACCATTTTTTTTGTCGGCGACTCGTCAGACGGATTTAAGCCGATTAGTCGGTAGTCGGCTAGTCGGCCAAAACCCTAGTCGGTGCATCTCTAATCGTAAGTGATTTGTGGACGTAGGAGCAAGGTAACAGCTGTGATTCAAAAGTTTTAGTTTTAGTAGTAATTAATATATCGATGGTCTAGAAGACAAACGTGCTAACTACAAAAAAATCGATTTTAACATTTTAATGCCATATGTATTAAATGAAGATGCTGTATCGTTTACACAAACCCTAATACCCTAATTACGTCTCTTTCTCCCCAAACTATAGATGTACACTTATAGTAAGTGATGTCAGTTTGATGCCAAAAAATTTAATTATAATTATTTACCATTAAACTTAAAGTACAAAAATATTAAATATATTTAGCGCATCTTTTTTGGATTTACCATAATTACACAATAAGCTAAATGTCATTATTATAATTGTCATTTGGTAAATCTTGATTCCCAATTACAATAAAAGATATTAATCTTTACAAGATGCCAGTGACAAATGGTTTAAGTAGTCTTACTACTACTGGACACTGCTCAGCATACAGAAAAATATATTAAGTGCTTTAAACATAAAGACATCATAATTGACAAATGATATAATCACCAATTACTAAACAAAATTCTGGAGCCCAAAAGTTTTAAAGTTATTTAATCTATTTACCAAGGTAAAGACAAGTATTAAAACGTATATTAATGTGAGTGATATCTCATACTATAACGTTGCATTTCACAACAACAACAACAAAGGATTTTAATACTTTGTATAATTTATTTTGGCGGTAATCTCGGCACAGCAACAAGGTGCAGCCGCCGCTGCTTCACCGCTCGCTACTGTTGCCTCGATGCCCCGCCTGAAATAAACGCCGACATTCCGACACTAGAAGCTGACGCTGACATTCCAGCGTTAGCCCCTGATACCGCCGCTACTTCACCGCTCGCCTCTGCTGCCTCGATCCCACCGTCCCCACCTGAAATAAACGCCGACATTCCGACACTAGCCGCTGACGCTGACATTCCAGCGTTAGCCCCTGATACCGCCGCTACTTCACCGCTCGCCTCTGCTGCCCCGGTGCCGCCGTGCTCGCCTGAAGTGAATGCTGACGTTCCAGCATTATCCCCTGGTGCCGCCGCTGCTTCATCGCTCGCTTCTGTTGCCTTGATGCCACCGTCACCACCTGAAATAAACGCCGACATTCCAACATTAGCCCCTGACGCTGACGTACCAGCATTAGCCCCTGATGCCGCTGTTGCTTCACCGCTCGCCACTGCTGCCCTGGTGCCGCAGTCCCCGCCTGAAATAAACTCTGATACACAAACAAAAACGACTGTTGTTCCCTCAAAAATCCCGATACATCCACGAAATTTACCGACATTCCAACATTAGCCCCTGACGCTGACGTACAAGCATTAGCCCCTGACGCTGACGTGCCAGCATTAGCCTCTGATGCCGCCGCTGCTTCACCGCTCGCCACTGCTGCCCTGGTGCCGCAGTCCCCGCCTGAAATAAACTCTGATACACAAACAAAAACGACTGTTGTTCCCTCAAAAATCCCGATACATCCACGAAATTTACCGATGTTTACGACACCAGCGCTGCCTTAGTATCGCTGTCTCCACCTACAGAATTCGGCAACGCTCTCACAGAAATTGCTTACGCATCTTTTGATAGAAATAATGCCTTGAACTCAATTTATATACAAAATACATCTAGACAGTCACCACTTCCCAGTACATCGAATATGAATATTACAGAGTAACTACTTCTCGACCTATATTTGGCTGACTCAGATGATGCAGCCCCATCTATCCTAAAATAGTTGCCATACCTGGCTAGTCTCTCTGGTTCTTTCCTTAGTTATTTTATTTGAGCGTTCATCCTATTTTATTTCTGTTAGCTTGTCGTTGGTATATCTTATTTATTTATGTATGCATGTATTTATTTTGCCTTGCCACAATGCCTCAAGACCAAGGTGTTCGATCAGTGCGTCCTGCCAGTCATGACCTATGGAGCCGAGACGTGGAGCCTGACATTAAAACTGGCCCACCGGTTACATGTCACTCACGAGAGCTATGGAAAGTCTATACTCGGTATCTCTATAATGGATAAAATCCGACATTCCGGATTACCGGCACAGAAATATCCGCAAAAAGACCAAAGTAACGGGCATAGTCTGGAACTGTATTTTATGTAGGTTTATGTATTTTTATTTTAATAAGTTAAATTATTAAGTACTTTGTATTTTTGTTTATTTCTTATTTTATCGCTACGTTTAGTGAGAACTTTACGTACGATTATATTTAATTTTTTTTTGTATGGGCACCCGCTTATCAATTGGTTGGCCGGTAGAGAATGCCGCGGGCATAAGGGCCGCCCATATTCCTGCTGTTGATGAAGAAACTTTAATTGATGATTGTTCTGATTCGGAGTGTGATGATGACTGAACTTATGTTTGAATTATTAGGTAGGTACCTACTAAATTATTCAGATTTGATCTCATGTTTGAATTATTTACTAATAAAGACTTTTTATTACTTACTTCTTGATTTTTTTTAGTATCACATCACACTACACAAAAGTGTTAAATGAATATAACTTATTTTAAGTTTATGTAAAAACAAATTAAGTGACGCCTTTTTTTACTAAATTCATTTTTTTTGAGGATCTTAAATAAAAATCATGTTCACTTAAAAAATAGATCATTAAAAAGATAAATATCCTATCTAAATACAGGTAGTATATACATGGTTCCTATGTTCCATTTTAAGCTACAGCATCTAGAACTTTTACGTAACTAAAAATGTTCCTCCTGAAAAGTTGGATAGTCTGTAATTATCATGTTTGTCTTCTAGACCATCGATATCTATCAATATCCACGGTGTGTAATAAGCAGTCTTCCGAATTCTCATAGGGTGCATGCAGATCATAGAATAGAACCACTTTTTTTTTAATTATCTGCGATCAGTCTTATCGACTATAAACAGGTGGCTTGTATGGTAGATTGGCTTGCATAGAGCACACTCCAGCGAGAGTGCTTATTCCTTTTAGTGCTAGTTATTGCTTAGATAGATCCATAATGTTGCGCCTTTTCAGGCGATTGTTGTATTTTCTAGCTGTTAGTAGTGTTGCCAGCTCATTTAAGTGATTTTTAAGTCGAGTTTTATATCTTTTGGCGTGGAACAGAACTACTAACGCATATAATAACGCATAACAATTGCATACTTTTAAAGATCTAAGCATACAACGGGACACCATCAATCGGAAAGAGACTATTAGCATAATAACGTTGAAAAAGAAACAAAGAAAAACACAGTTCAATAAAACAGCCTTAATCTTTATTAAAGAAGCATTCTCTTCCAGGCAACCTTAGGGTTATACGGAGAGTGCGAACATATACACGGGATAGTGCAAACACCTACATAGGTATACTACTTATACTATAATTCACTCTAATACAAACGTAGGTTATATAATATACTTAATACATACCTATCATCACTACATAGTATAAAATAAAGTCGCTTCCCGTTTGGTGTCTCCTTATATCTCTAGAATTACCCAACGGATTTTGATACGGTTTTTTTTAATAGATAGAGTAACATAAGAGGAAGGTTTATAAGTATAATTTATTCCGGGAAAATGTCACATTCCCATGGAAAAACGGGTAGCCCAACTGGAAGTAAACTTTTGACCCCCTTTTGACACCTTTAAGGGTTAAAACTTCAAAAATCCTGAAACACGTATTTAATTATTTTAAGTTATGAGTCTAATCAGAAATTTTGAGACAGATCACTTTTAAGATAAAAAACTTTCATACAAACTTTTAACCCCCTTTTCACCCATTAAAGGGTTAAAATTTCAAAAATGCTGAAACACGTGTTTAATGATTTTGAGTTATTAGTCTAATCATAAATTTTGAAACAGATCACTATCATTTAAAAAAACGAACTTTCATACAAACTTATAACCCCCTTTTGACCCTATTAAGGGTTAAAATTTCAAATATGCTGAAACACGTGTTTAATTATTTTAAGTCATAAGTCTAATCACTTATTTTGAAACGGATCACACCTAAGACAACGAACTTTCATACAAACTTTGAATCCCCTTTTCATCCCTTGAAGGATTAAAAAAAACGGAATTTTATCAGCCTATGCACTATGTAGTGATACAATTCTAGCGTACACCTCAGTCAATGCATCTTGCCACTATAAAATCTTTAAATTACCCCTTATCTGGGCTTCATACAAAAGTGTATGTACATATCCTAGCCTAATGCGAGACGGTTTATCACTACATAGTATAAAGTAAAGTCGCTTCCCACGTCTTTCCCTGTCTGATTGTTTGTTTGTATGCTTAAATCTTCAAAACCACTTATGGGATCTGGATGAAGTTTTTTTTTAAAGATTGTGATTCAAGAGGAAGGTTTTATGTATGATTTATTTAGGGAGAAGGTCTGTTTCCCGTGGGAAATCAGTTAGCAGCGGGTGAAACCGCTGGACGGGCCGCTATATAGTATAAGAATGTAATCGTTAAGAAAATATCCGATTTGTTTAAAATACATAGGAAGCCAATTTATTTATCTTGCATTACTTATTATGTTTTTATTTGTATTTATTTTGATGAACTTAAAATTAAACCCTCAGGCAATCCACAAGCAAAATTATTTAACGACTTTCCAAACTCTTTCCGAAATTAAAATTAAGCAGGTATCGAATTGTAAACAAATATTTCATTTCGGTCGATCGAAAGGTAACCTGATTGCATTCAAATGTGTTTTCGACATCAAATTACATTTCCAGCCTTTGGTGAATCGAACACGCACCGTTCGACGATGATGCGGTTTGTGACAGACAACACACAAACGACAAGCTGAGACAGCAACAATTTTATGAGGCAACGTGTGACGTGCTACTGGTTTTTGTAATGGGAGTTTGAATAACCTTGACACTGGCGAGATCACAATAAAACACGATAAAAACGCCACAAATCAAAAACTGAATTGATAAAAAATTTAACTTGACACTGGCGAAATTACAGTGGAAACGAGCTGCGGAAGCCCAGGTGGAAGAGGCGTTCCCACTAGTAATGGATGAAATCGCAGGTTCAAATCCTTGAAAATTTTGCAACTTTTCAAAAACCGTATACCTGCAGGGGAAGTGTTTTAAAATTTTGTATTCAATTGAAACAATAAAATCAAGCACTTTTTTCCGGCTTCTCTTGTTTTTACGCTCTCCGGCTACCTTTTAACGATCCGAGTACAACACCAATTATTTTTCCGGCCTCCGCATTTCGCCGAATTGACAAATGGTGAATAAACACATAAATATAAATATAACTTACTTTGCATTGCCGTTTACAACTGAATAAGCCTATTGTTGGATTTTGTTACCCCACATTTTGTTATTTTGTTTGTGTGATCCTTTTAGAAAATACGACCGCTTTATTTATTTTTGCAATATAAACAGGTCAAGAACGATTTCCTGAATAAATTGTTCGTATAATAAGTATATCTCTTTCTGGTTAATTTTGAAAGGTCAGATAGTAATATTTTAGTCTACTGCAAGTCATACATATTCCCTAATTAGAGAGGAAGTATACTTTATTTTCCACAGTTTTCTAAAACTTGCAATTATACAATTATTACGAGTATGCGAGAAATGTCCATTTGGTAACCTCGTTTTTAAGTCGTTTTATAAGCAAAACAGGTGTATTATTGTAGCCACATTTGACACAAATTGTCGTACTGGCATCGCTGCACCAAGCTGGCTTGTGGCCAAAACTACTGCAGTTGTAACAGTCTTGCGCGTACGTAATAGAATATACCGACAATTTATTTCACTTTCTTAGAAATGGTTATATCTGTTCATGTTGACAAGTACCTACTTTTTTAAATATAATTTTTGAGACATTTTATTTAGGTTATAAATACTCCATGAAGTAATATAAGCAGCATACCAACCAATCCTTTAATGGCTTAACTTAAACTAGTTTTTCAAACAATCTATAAGAAATACCAGTATAGGTTGATCCCCGTTGCTGATAGTAGCTACTTCAGATCTTAAATCTTTTGCACGAAAGCAGTATCTACCTTAAGCTGATTTCGTAGCAGCTACGCCGTAGCTAACGTAGCTTAGTGCTACGATCTTAAATCGCTATGACATCGGAAAGGTGGGTCAAACAGTGAATTATGTGCAGTAGCTGGAAGGATTGCAGTAAAAGGAACTTTTTTATTCTGTTACAAGGACATCATTACAAAATTTGGCTTAACACTCCCAAACTTCAGAGGAGTTTTCGGAAACACGAGTTGCTCGGCTTATAAAAACTTCTACTATAAGTTTTTTAATTAGAAAAAAATACAAATATGGCGTATAAATCCTTACAAACTAAAACAAAGTTTTTAATTTTTAAAAATTCTGAGAAATTTTGAGATTTTCTAGTTTTACTGGAAATTCATTAAAAAATCTGGATCCTACGCCTTTTATTATGCTCAAAACACAAACATTTAAATTGACAAAATAATCGTCACCAAATTTCACAGAGAATATTGGTATTATCCAAATTGCACCAACATTGGCTTGTCGCCAAACGGGCTGATACCTCCGCGACGTTCAGACCGGTAATCGAATAACTGACGATCTACGGTGTTTGTTTACTGTAGGGAAATTGAGTCAAGTGTGATAACCGCTACAGTTGTTTTGGTCATTTTTGTACTACTCAAAACCTTTTTTTTTTGAAATTAGGAAAATAGGTTTCTACCTTCTATTTTCTTTAAATATGTGTTAATGTATATGGGGTGTAAGGGACAGCCCTCCTTATACTGATAGGGTACATGCAGACCATGAAACTGAACAACTTCCCCCTAGGAACATATGTCAGGAAACGACAAAAACAAATTGACCTCCCATACAAAATGAAGATCAGCTGACTGCAATTACTATTAATTTGGCGGTTCCTAAAATATTTTATCATGATAAGTGGTTCAGTTTCATGGTCTGAATGCACCCTACAAGTATTCGGAGGGCAGTCCCTTACACCCTGTCACATTTCGAAAGGGTCTGTCAGTTCTTAGCGCGACGAGACGTGGCTTGAAGACGCATTTCTTTTGGGTCTCGTTTGGGGGTGTTTCTCGTTCTTAATATGTAAATTTGGTGTAAAGGCGGGTGTATCCGTGAACAATCTCAATAGTGGCGCCAATCTACAAAAAAAAAATTATACAAACAATCAATCAGAATGTCCGTTGCTGAAGTTTTTAGAATTATGCTTATGTAAAATTAGAACCTGCAAACATAAAAATATTCTCTGTATTTAAAGTTATGGAAATAAATACCAAAAAGTGGATGTTTTTAGGCAGTTATTACATCTCTGACACCTATGTTCTCTAATCTGTGCAAAGGGTAACAGGAACAAAGTTTAAAAATTATGATAATAATGTACCAAATAGAAAATAGTACAAAATTATACAAATACAATATTAATACATTACTACATACATAAAAATAAATAAATACATCCCAAACCAGAAATACATATCTTTATATAAAAAGAATAAGTAAATTTGACAAGAAGAAGAGTATGTAACGCGGCGTTTAGATGCAAACTTCGGCCTTTGTATCGTGACGTCAATAATTAACCAGTGCTTTGGAGGGCACGTTAAACCGTCGATCCCGGTTACTGTCTATGATTATTTAGGCGGTGGACGTCACACAATCATGTCAGAGGCCTATCACATATGTTAAGAAAAGCTCTAGACACATATGTTAAGTAAGCTAGCATTACTAGGCATATTAACGTAATATGTTTTTCAAAAATCAATAATAAAATACCTTTTTTTTATTATAAAAACTTTAAATTTGTTTAAGTTCTTCTGGTGAACTCGATTTCACCAGAAGAACCATTGAAAGAATAAAAACACTGCGCCAATATAAATGTGTTTATTGAACCAACACTGCACCTGAAAGTGCTTTAAAATACTTTGAGATAATCGAATGAACAGCGAATCGAACAGACGGGGTTGTTTGTCTGAAAATATTATGGCAAAACTTAAAGTTGGAAGAAAATTTAAAAACCTTCCTTATCGTAGAAGAGTCTTTCAAGCTTGTAAAACAAAATCACAAAGCTTGAAAAAAGTTCAAGTTGTAAACCGTAGGTATTCAAAATACTACAGAAAAAATATTTTTTTTAATAATTTATCTAGAGCCTGATACTGCCCAGCAGTGAGACACAGAACAGGCTACATTAAAAAAAAAATTGTAAAGATTTTATGTTATTGTATATATTGAATTACTTGGTAAGTGAAATCGATAATTTTTTTCCAATTACCTACCACTTTCAAATAATGTAATTCGTCGATACTGTTCATTTTTGGATCCATGTTTTGGCAGTTTGTTGTCGTTTTACACTTATGACTTGTTTTATACTTATGAATGTATTTAGAAAAGTAGGCATTTTCGTAGAGTAGATATTTTAGGAAAGTAGTTATTTTGGTAAAGTGGTCATTTTGGGAAATACACATTTCGGGAAAATAGACTTTATGTGTATAAAAGGTTTACACGCATTGGTTTATCTGTAAGTGTAATAAAGTATTTTATAAATATTGTTTCTATTTACTTTCCTGTATCATCTATCAGTAATATTTTATTTATCATAATCATAAACTTTATTGCGAATCATATGGTACATAAAGGTGGTAGGTAATATATAATTTCCAGCATATGAAACCCTTTTTACAGTGGGGCTGGGCTGTAGGGTACTGCAATAGGTGAGTGGGCGAATAGAATATTAAGGGCAGCTTAGTGCTGAAAAGTAGGCATTTACGGCCTTCTGCCCGTCGCGTAAAAAAGATCGCGCGAGCTAGTCTGCGGTGAACTCACTTGACCCTACGGTACGGACCGGGCGGCAAGCGCAGCTTCCACAGCGAGCGCGCGCGTTACAGTATACAAAACTATGGCAGTAGGTCAATAACTCCCAAGATATAGCTTTAATTTTATTGTTTACGTAATTTACTTAGGAAAAATATGTTGGTACAATTGTAGGATTGATAAAATTAAACAGAGAAGATGTGTTTTTATATTATTAATTTTTAATTATTGTATATATACTTATTAATAGTAGTAATATTATTTAAATATAAATTTAAATAATGTTAGTATTATGCAATGCGCAGTTGAATAACTCGTTATGATGAGCTTTCTCTTGTAATTCATTTAAAATATGGTTGATGTCAACAAGTCGGCGGCGTCCCGTGACAGTTTGAAATTCGTCTTCCTTGGTTTCAGCTTCTACTAGCATAGGAAATATCCTCATTATCATCACCGTCGGTACATCTGAAATTTTTTATTACTTACTTATAATCATCAAAACATTGAAAATCGAAGGACAATGACAAATATTCCTTACTATCCGTACTAATATTATATATAGTGGGTGTGAAGAGTGTGTGCAAAAATGCTATCCAGTCTTAACGCAGCCTCGAGACGTGACAGACTCGGGATAAACTTGGATAAGACAAAAGTCAAATTCAATCAATAAATCATTCCCAAGCCAGTCTCCGTCGAAGGTGTAGCCTTTAAAGTTGTCCAGAAGTATGTGTACTTTGGGCAAACGTTGCAGTTGGGTAGAGACAACTTTGAGACTGAAAGCACCAGAAGAGTGCAGCTTGGCTAGGCGGCATTTGGGAAGCTGCGTCATATCCTAGACAATGCCTCAAGACCATGGTGTTCGATCAATGTGTCCTACCAGTCATCATCTACCTTATCCGCAAAAAAGGCCAGTGACGGACATTTTCTGGAAGTGTAGCAAGCTGAAGTGGGAGTGGGATTGCCACATTTGTCGTAGAACCGACGGACGATGGAGTAAGCGGGTTCTTGAGTGGAGGCCACGCCTTGGCAAGCGTAACGTTAGACGCCCTCCGGCCAGAATCCAGATGGACCGATGACTTAAAAAAGACGGCTGGTAACGACTGAATGGCGAAAACGGGAGATCGTGCCTTATGGCGTACCGAGGGGGAAGCCTACGTCCAGCAGTGGACTGATGAATGAATGAATGAAAATGAGTGTGTTTGTGTATATTTGTTACCTCTTCACGCTCAAACGGCTTGAGGGATTTGGGTGAAATTTGGTACACACACATACAGAGTATAACCTGGTATGACACATCATCATCATCATCATTGGCCTCACACGTCTGTGACAGACGATTTAATCAGTGTCTGAGGCAAGAATTTTCATGGCTGTATAAGCCGATACGCGAGCGGCATAATTTTCCGCACGCCCTACAAGTGAAGGAGGAATTTGAGACTGGCACATGCATGTTTAGATGACGCTTTTGCCTTTTGTTAGCGAGACCAGAAAACCAGGTATTATCATGTGTTTTGACACATATGCTACTGTTTACTGCGGTATAACAAATATTCCCACGGGAAAATGAGCAGCAGCGGGTAAAACCGCTGACGGGCCACTAGTTTGACATATAATTTTCGTAACTTACTTATGAGATTTAGAAGTCGATTGAAGTGGAAATGTATGGGAGTCCATAACTTGCAATAAGGGTTGATCATCACATAAGCTTGAAGCTCTGAAACATGTTTGAAACATCAATATTCACACAGAGCAGTATTTAAATAACATTAAGAATCGTCATTTCCACTTTTTGTCCTAAACAGTGTAACTTACGTATTTCTATCTGAATCTGCCTTTTCTGCTTGAGAGCTAATATCTACATGGTGAGGCTGCTGTATAGAACTACAGGAAAAATGTATGTATAAATAAGTGAAAATCTATATATAAATATGAAAAATATCAAAGTCTTATTAAGAAACAATCGTTTATTAGCTGAACAATAAAATATTTAATTTTCGTAACTTACTCCTTAGACTGGAGAGTTGATTGGCGTGGAGATGTCCTCTTCTTTGTCGATACACTCTTAACAGAGCGGTCGTGGTCGTCAATCCGGGTTGGTGGCACGCTTTACAATCCGTCGCCATTCCTCACGGATGGCTGCTTTTCTGGTGCACTCTGTCACGGAACCTTCTTGTGTAGCGGCTTTAATTTGGTCCGTCTGATCTTCTTCGAGGGTGCGCACCCTCGACCTTCCCCTGGACCACGAGCCGCTCGATAGATATGTCCCCGCGTCGGGCGACGTGTCCAAAGAATGTAAGGATGCGAGTTTGCACGATGGAGGAGAGGCGTTGCTTGATGCCGAGTTCCTTGAGAATGGAGTCATTTTTTATTCAATGTAGGATAGTATTATCATATCACTTATTGACGTCATGAACCGTCATTGTAAAAAAAAGAATGGGGAATGCTGTCCATGATATTCCAAGCATTCGTCTCCAGCACCACATATCCAGTGCGTCTATCCTCTTTTTTTCAATTACCCGCAAAGTCCACGTCTCCGCAGCATAGAGGAACACGGGGAATATGAGTGCTCTCACGAGTCGTGTTTTGGTGGCTTTCGTGATATTGCGATTTTTCCAAATCTTATGAAGCTTGCTAGTTATCGCCATACGTCTTTTTACCTCGTCTATGCAACCGCCGTTGTTGGAAATCAGCGCTCCCAGATTTGGACAACCTCGCAGTTTGCGATATGTTTGACTATGTTGTTTTGGAGATGTATGTGACTCCAGAACTTGCAGAGTTGGTCATCGTCATGAAGGCTTGAAGACCTGGAACGTCTTTTATCAAAAAGTACACTATCTTTAACAGACTTACCTTTTCAGTTTCACTAAATTATACTTACTTTTCAGTACCTAGTAATTTGTTTGCATGTGAATACCTTTGTCTCTTGGTATTGAAGCACTACAAGGATTAGAAGGCCAAGGTTATCGGTACAATATTTACCGTCTTATTAAATATACTATTACATTACAAACAAATTCAGTGGTTGTTCTACTGATTTTGTTTTACTGTGTATGTACTTGATAATTACTTATAGAATGGCTCACTAATAAATAATAAAATTACATTATGTAAAATCGTACATTGTCGCCGTATTATTTGTACTGTGGTTGCACCACTGGTTTTATTTCTACTGTGTATGTATTATGATGTTTACTTTTAACATGGCAACAGTTTATGAACTACTTAATAAATAAAATGACACTAGATCAAATGGTAGGTACAATGTTAGATACTGTGGTTGCAATACTATTTAATTTTACTGTCTGTTGTTGTTAAACCTAAAACTACTTCTGGTTTAGTTACCCAGATCAGCTATACAATTCTTTGTCAACTTACCTATTCACTAAAATTTATACCTATACATACTTACTTCATAGTAGGTAGTTACTTTGGTAGGTCAAAAACTGGTTAGAATTATGCTCAGATACTTACGATATTGTTTGCCGGTCTTTCCGCTTTTGACATATAGGTACCCTCTTGTATTTATTTTTAAGTTCCCATTTTTACTTATTTACAGACTATGTACACGTTTATTTACAATAAATTAACGAAATATTTACACATTGACAAAATATTTACAGTCAAAAAATGTACAACACTTATTTAAAACTTAGTAGCAAAGGCGAGCTTATCTCTTAAGAAAATATATCTACGCCAGCCAACCCATTTGATATCTTAAAATTCATATCTTATTAATATTACGCGCAAGATGAAAAAGCAGGTTGCGGAACGCCGCGGTCGAAAAATTGGCATAGGTCCTGCTCCGGTGATGCCCGGCGGGCGTCTGAAGCGCAGCGCGCGCGTCGTTTGGTTATATAATGGGAATAATGGGGTTTAAAAAAATCCTAAAAAACAATTTAAAAAATCTATCCATTATTTCATTTACATCTTGTAAATTTCTACATTTTGGCATATTTTAAAAATTTTAAGTGTAAATAATCTTTGAGTAATACTTGAAAAATTGTCATAAGCTAACGTATCTTTGCATTTTTTTATGATCGAGAAAAGTTATAGAAATCGTGTTTTTGTCCATTAAATAATCAAGAACAGTTCATAAACAACAACATATATTTTTTCTGGTTCAAATAAAATACTATATAATGCTTTAAAACTCAACCAAAAATAGGTCGATTCGACATTTTTCACACTAAGCCGCCCTTAACAAATTAGTAATAATTAAAAATGTCATCATTAAGACGCCAACCAAATAATCGATTATTTAATGAATTCAAGAATTTGGTCTTACAATTTATCCAAGATCTTGAAATCGCGATTCCAAATCTCACTTACTAAACTTGGAAACCCAACAATAATAATCGAATGAACTGTGAAGGTAAAAATATGGCGTCGAACCACCTACTAGAGATGCTAGGGATATGAAATTTCGGATACAGATAGGAAACGGATATCCGGATTATCCGTAAGTTGTTAGATAGTAATATTTTCTTGAGTTTGCACAACTATTACTCATCACAATAAAACAATTTTAAACGGATTTAAGTTGTGTTTATTTTGGATTTTACAATTCCTACGTTTCGAGCTCTTTACAGAGCCCGTGGTCACGGATGACTAAGGTGTTAGACGTCATTATTTAGAATTGAAATTATTTTTGTTCTACCGCCATCTATTTCTTAATTGCCTAGCGTAACGTCCTGGTTCCACACAAAATGCTGAAACCGTATCTTGTGTAGTAGGTCTTACAGTATGTTGGATCTGGTTCTTCTGCTGTGTAATCAGCGGAGTCCAAGTTGATGAGATTCCCCATCCAGTATCTCTGTTGAAATTCGGATGTTTTTGAATTTCTATGGCTTCCCGTACTTTCCTAGGAATGAATCTCTTCTCTCTCGCTAGGATTGCAGCCTTATCAAATCTGACATAATGGGTGGGGTTATCCATGATATGTTCACACACTGCAGACTGTCTGTCACGACGGTTTTTTACATCAGCAATATGTTCTTTTAGACGTGTAGATACATTTCTCTTTGTTTCTCCTATGTATGAGAGTCCACAGTCACAGTCAAGTTTATAAACACCAGGGTCTTGGAGAGGGATGTTGCATTTGACTGATCTGATGTACTGGCTGATCTTCCTCGGCGGCTTGAAAATGGTTTTGATTGAAGCTCGCTTCAGAATTCTACCGATCTTATCAGTTACTCCCTTCAAGTATGGTAAGTACGCTGGTTGTCGTTCGACTGTGGATGGTTTGGCACGGTTTCTGTGACGTTGACGGGGTGGCTTCAGGTTATTTTCATGGAGTACTCGTCTCACATGCTTGAGCTCATCGTCTAGGTGTTGGGGGTCACAGATACCGCATGCTCTCTGAAACAAAGAGGTACCAACGGCAGCTAATTGGCTCGGATGATGGTGGGAGTTACCATTTAGGTACCTATCTGTGTGGGTTGGCTTTCTATAAACGGAATGACTGATTGTACCATTTGTGTTTTTAATTATAAGAATATCTAAAAATGCTAATTGATTATTTTGCTCTGATTCCATTGTAAATTTAATCTTGGGATGAATTGAATTTAAATGATTTAGAAAAGCAGTAACTTGGTCTTGTGGAAGGATGGTGAAGGTGTCGTCTACGTACCTCTTATACATCTTCGGCACAGCCGGAGCGTGCCTTAGGGCTCGATCCTCAAAGTCCTCCATAAAGATGTCAGCCATCAAGGGGGATACTGGAGAGCCCATAGCCACGCCGTCGACTTGTATATAGAACTCATCATTCCACAATAGGTAACCAGATGTTAGGCACCATTCTAAAAGTTCTACATATTCTATTGCTATGTTATTTTCCCGGAGTTTTCGTTTTACTATTTCGATACAATCCTTGACTGGAATGGCAGTGAAAAGGGATTGGACGTCAAAACTAACCATTACTTCATTGCTGTTTACTTGCAAGTTTTTGAGTTCTCCGACAAACTGATATGAGTCCTTCACATGTGCACTTGTTTGGCCCCGAAGCTGAGATAGTACATTAGCTAGGTGCTTGGCCAGCTTGTAAGTTGGTGTGTCAATCTGGCTCACTATAGGACGAAGTGGAACATCAGTTTTGTGGATTTTAGGTAGACCATATATTTTTGGCGGTTTTGCACAGGTTGGTAATAATGATTTCACATCTAATTCTAGCGTGTCTTTATGTTTAGTTATTAATTCGGTTGTTTTCTTTAAAATAGAATTGGTGGGATCTCTATTCACTTTTTTATAGGTGTTTTCATCCGACAATAACAAAGACATTTTGAGGTTATAATCAGACGTGTCCATCACGACAGTGGCGTTTCCTTTGTCTGCACGGAGGACGGTCAGTTCTTCATTTTTGCGTAAGTTCTTCAACGCATCCAGTTCTTGCCTGGTAAGATTCTTCTTTGGTAAGTTGCTTCGCCTCAGAACACTGGAAATGTCCTGGCGAATCGCTTCAGAATCCTCCTTGGGTAGTTTATTTTTGAAGATACATTCCTCAACGTTGCAAATTACTTCTTCCACTGGTATACGTGCTGGAGTTGGTGCAAAATTCAAGCCTTTCCCTAATACTTTGATTGTTGTGGTGTCTAAGGTTTGTTTTGACAGATTTATTACTGCGCGCGAGTGTGACGAATTTCCGAACGAATCTGACGTTTGGTTTGTGCCGATTTTCGCGTTTCGTTTAGAAATTAGTTTATCGAATTTTTGTTTTTGTTTTTCTTTACAATGATTATAAGTATGATTTGCACGTTTATTAGTAAATTCTGCTACTATCGGCCAGTCAGATTCTGTTAATATTAGTTTAATATCATCCGATATTGCCTCGATTAGCTGGTCTGTTCTACTAGCGTCTGAGCGGTGGCTTTGAATTAACGAACAAAGTAATTTCGTACTTGCCTGGCGTAGAATGCTGGCGCTTCCCCGTATGTCCGTTTTAGGTGATATTCGTACACATACCGGGATGATGTTATTATCACGACATCGTTTTAGAAAATTCATGGATGTCAACAATCTTGATCGCCGTTTCTTGATGCACTCTAACCGCCGTATTTTGTTTGCGATATCCAGTCCGTACTAGAGATGGGCGGTGGGTATATACCCAATCTACCCATTTGGGTATTTACCGGGTATTTAGGTATTTACCGGGTAAATACCCGTATGCACCCAATTTGGTGGGTAGATTGGATTTAATTTTTTTTTTCTCATAAACCGCGATAGAGAGAGAGTTGAAATTTTCGTAGATAACGTATTTCTGTCGCGGCTATAATAACAAAAACTAAAAAACAGAATAAAAGACATATTTGGGGGAGCTCCCATACAAATTATTGGTACGGAGGCTGTATTTCGTAAATCAGTACAGATAAAATACCTAATATGGTCATGAAACCATGAAAGAACGCCCGTAGTAAACAATAAACGTGAAAAAAAAGTATTTCAAAACAGTAGAAAACCTGCCATGGTGAAATGATTTTTATTGCATTGAAATGAATTAAGTTCGAATCTTATTTATTTACTACAAAGCCCTTAGGGCGTGTCCAACAAGTTCTTTGCCGGTTTTACAATTTATTATGTGTTTCTGTATAACTTTATCATATCGTTATTTTTTATTTATATTGGTTTTTGAGATTTCAAAAGAATCCCGGAGCATATACGGACTACGATATTCTTATCACAAAATTGAAAGTCTTAGGCCCGTATTTATAAAATTGCTCTCAACTCCAAAAGCAGTAGGTACTAACGACATCTCTAATCTCTTCAAAATTTTCTGAAAATACATACCAAGTTAATAGAGACGCAGACTCCCTTCCACCATACGACGGGAGAAATTGTATCAATGCTGCTCCATATAAATCTTCGAGCCCACAAACCTTCTTTGGCTTTGTAGTTAGCCAAGTTTGGCATGACATCTATGTTCAAATTTTGAGCCATATCAAAAATGAATTCGGTAGCATCAACTTCCTCATTTTCTGTTAGTTCAACACCTTGCGTCTTCGAGTCTAGTAGGTAAGCAGCCAGATGTATAGGTTTTACACACATTCAGAAGAAATTGAAGATAATTATGGTAGTAATTGTATATGTGAAGAATATTTAGAAAAATGCAGATTGAATAAAATAGCTTTAGCTTTTAGACAGCATTTAATTTAGATAAAATACCAAAATCAGAACTTATTAATTATCTGAATGAAGTGGAAGTGGTAACACGCAATATTATATATAATATTATCCTAATTATACAGTTTCAATCTTTTTCAGTTGATTTTGCATGATTTTATTTTATTGTTTTATTTTAGGCTATTTTGGTCGGTCCCGGTTGCTGCCTATGATAACTTAGACGGCGGTCGTAACACAACCATGTCAGAGGCCTGCTAGTGGTAGTAGGCGGTTGAAAAACTCTGACACCAGGGTTCATCGGGTCGTTGGACGATTCGGTGTCCTACACGAAAAGAGAGAGGCTATTTTGATTTGTATTTTGTTGTTGATTACTGTTCTATAAAAATAAATATTTTTCTCTAATCTCCATAAGACTTAAATTTTCTTAAGACATACTTAACAACTGTAACTGTAATTGTTAGTGCTTGTAGATTGTATAATGCGGCCAGATAAAGAAAGGATCTGGAAATAGCAACATTATTGTTGACGTCCCGCTGATGTCATATACTCGTAATAAGGTGATAGAGAGACAAACAATAATGTTGCCAATTCGGGATCCTTAATATCAAAGAAATTTTGATTAGTTATTAAACATTTTTATCGTTAGGTAAATTTTTTCTACTTATTCATTAATAGTTTTTCTTTGATACTTGTAAAATTTTCTCAATTTAAATGTTTAAACAAAGTTTAGTTGATTTTTGATAATTTTATTTTACTTTTGCACGTTTATTGTACGTGCGTATAGCATGTTGATTAAAATTAAAGAGTTTTAATACATACCTAAAACAAAATATTTTTCTTAAATCTTCCCTATTATAATAAATCTTGGCAATTTTATTTGTTGTGTGATAAAAACTAAACTTGAAAAACTCGTAACTCCAGGGTTAGTAGGGTCGTTGGATGACTCGGTGTCCCACAAGAAAAGAAGGAGAAACTAATGCCCGTATTTATAAAGCGATTTTGAGATGTCGTTAGTACTGCTGATATTTGTACATATTGATCTCAAAATCGATGTCAGCGTTGAGAGCAGTTTATAAATACGGGCCTTAGTTCAGTTACCCAAGTTTTTTCTTTTACAATAAAAATAGATTTTAGACGACACTGCCCCCAGGATAATTCGTTGACACTTTATATTTAATTTTTTTTCTGTTTTTAGAACGAATATTTGAAATTTGTTGCAGTATCTATTCTTCATAAAAAAAAAAAATTAAAAAATTTCAACATTATAACTATCACAGTTTACGAGATAACAGCCTCAGTCCCAAAAAAAAAGCAAAAATATCATGTTTTCTGTATGGGAGCCTCCCTAAATATGTAGTTTATATTCTATTTTTTAGTATTTGTTATTATAGCAGCAACAGAAATACATTATCTGTGAAAATTTCAACTGCCTATCTATCGCGGTTTATGAGAAAAAAAAAATTTCGATGTACCCACCAAATTGGGTGCATACGGGTATTTACCGGGTACGTATGGGTATTTACCGGGTAGATAGGTATATACCCGGGTAGTTGCCCATCTCTAGTCCGTACTGGTCGACATAATATTTTCTTGAGTTTGCACAACTATTACTCATCACAATAAAACAATTTTAAACGGATTTAAGTTGTGTTTATTTTGGATTTTACAATTCCTACGTTTCGAGCTCTTTACAGAGCCCGTGGTCACGGATGACTAAGGTGTTAGACGTCATTATTTAGAATTGAAATTATTTTTGTTCTACCGCCATCTATTTCTTAATTGCCTAGCGTAACGTCCTGGTTCCACACAAAATGCTGAAACCGTATCTTGTGTAGTAGGTCTTACAGTATGTTGGATCTGGTTCTTCTGCTGTGTAATCAGCGGAGTCCAAGTTGATGAGATTCCCCATCCAGTATCTCTGTTGAAATTCGGATGTTTTTGAATTTCTATGGCTTCCCGTACTTTCCTAGGAATGAATCTCTTCTCTCTCGCTAGGATTGCAGCCTTATCAAATCTGACATAATGGGTGGGGTTATCCATGATATGTTCACACACTGCAGACTGTCTGTCACGACGGTTTTTTACATCAGCAATATGTTCTTTTAGACGTGTAGATACATTTCTCTTTGTTTCTCCTATGTATGAGAGTCCACAGTCACAGTCAAGTTTATAAACACCAGGGTCTTGGAGAGGGATGTTGCATTTGACTGATCTGATGTACTGGCTGATCTTCCTCGGCGGCTTGAAAATGGTTTTGATTGAAGCTCGCTTCAGAATTCTACCGATCTTATCAGTTACTCCCTTCAAGTAGGTATGGTAAGTACGCTGGTTGTCGTTCGACTGTGGATGGTTTGGCACGGTTTCTGTGACGTTGACGGGGTGGCTTCAGGTTATTTTCATGGAGTACTCGTCTCACATGCTTGAGCTCATCGTCTAGGTGTTGGGGGTCACGAAAATCGGCACAAACCAAACGTCAGATTCGTTCGGAAATTCGTCACACTCGCGCGCAGTAATAAATCTGTCAAAACAAACCTTAGACACCACAACAATCAAAGTATTAGGGAAAGGCTTGAATTTTGCACCAACTCCAGCACGTATACCAGTGGAAGAAGTAATTTGCAACGTTGAGGAATGTATCTTCAAAAATAAACTACCCAAGGAGGATTCTGAAGCGATTCGCCAGGACATTTCCAGTGTTCTGAGGCGAAGCAACTTACCAAAGAAGAATCTTACCAGGCAAGAACTTGATGCGTTGAAGAACTTACGCAAAAATGAAGAACTGACCGTCCTCCGTGCAGACAAAGGAAACGCCACTGTCGTGATGGACACGTCTGATTATAACCTCAAAATGTCTTTGTTATTGTCGGATGAAAACACCTATAAAAAAGTGAATAGAGATCCCACCAATTCTATTTTAAAGAAAACAACCGAATTAATAACTAAACATAAAGACACGCTAGAATTAGATGTGAAATCATTATTACCAACCTGTGCAAAACCGCCAAAAATATATGGTCTACCTAAAATCCACAAAACTGATGTTCCACTTCGTCCTATAGTGAGCCAGATTGACACACCAACTTACAAGCTGGCCAAGCACCTAGCTAATGTACTATCTCAGCTTCGGGGCCAAACAAGTGCACATGTGAAGGACTCATATCAGTTTGTCGGAGAACTCAAAAACTTGCAAGTAAACAGCAATGAAGTAATGGTTAGTTTTGACGTCCAATCCCTTTTCACTGCCATTCCAGTCAAGGATTGTATCGAAATAGTAAAACGAAAACTCCGGGAAAATAACATAGCAATAGAATATGTAGAACTTTTAGAATGGTGCCTAACATCTGGTTACCTATTGTGGAATGATGAGTTCTATATACAAGTCGACGGCGTGGCTATGGGCTCTCCAGTATCCCCCTTGATGGCTGACATCTTTATGGAGGACTTTGAGGATCGAGCCCTAAGGCACGCTCCGGCTGTGCCGAAGATGTATAAGAGGTACGTAGACGACACCTTCACCATCCTTCCACAAGACCAAGTTACTGCTTTTCTAAATCATTTAAATTCAATTCATCCCAAGATTAAATTTACAATGGAATCAGAGCAAAATAATCAATTAGCATTTTTAGATATTCTTATAATTAAAAACACAAATGGTACAATCAGTCATTCCGTTTATAGAAAGCCAACCCACACAGATAGGTACCTAAATGGTAACTCCCACCATCATCCGAGCCAATTAGCTGCCGTTGGTACCTCTTTGTTTCAGAGAGCATGCGGTATCTGTGACCCCCAACACCTAGACGATGAGCTCAAGCATGTGAGACGAGTACTCCATGAAAATAACCTGAAGCCACCCCGTCAACGTCACAGAAACCGTGCCAAACCATCCACAGTCGAACGACAACCAGCGTACTTACCATACTTGAAGGGAGTAACTGATAAGATCGGTAGAATTCTGAAGCGAGCTTCAATCAAAACCATTTTCAAGCCGCCGAGGAAGATCAGCCAGTACATCAGATCAGTCAAATGCAACATCCCTCTCCAAGACCCTGGTGTTTATAAACTTGACTGTGACTGTGGACTCTCATACATAGGAGAAACAAAGAGAAATGTATCTACACGTCTAAAAGAACATATTGCTGATGTAAAAAACCGTCGTGACAGACAGTCTGCAGTGTGTGAACATATCATGGATAACCCCACCCATTATGTCAGATTTGATAAGGCTGCAATCCTAGCGAGAGAGAAGAGATTCATTCCTAGGAAAGTACGGGAAGCCATAGAAATTCAAAAACATCCGAATTTCAACAGAGATACTGGATGGGGAATCTCATCAACTTGGACTCCGCTGATTACACAGCAGAAGAACCAGATCCAACATACTGTAAGACCTACTACACAAGATACGGTTTCAGCATTTTGTGTGGAACCAGGACGTTACGCTAGGCAATTAAGAAATAGATGGCGGTAGAACAAAAATAATTTCAATTCTAAATAATGACGTCTAACACCTTAGTCATCCGTGACCACGGGCTCTGTAAAGAGCTCGAAACGTAGGAATTGTAAAATCCAAAATAAACACAACTTAAATCCGTTTAAAATTGTTTTATTGTTGTTAGATAGTTTCAGTTACAGATATTACCTAAACACTACTACAGTTTATTGCACTATGCATTCGTGAATGTATTTTTTTATAGTTGTAGCTTTAAATTAAAAGAAAAGAATTGATGCAAAGGAAGCGTGGTTCTTGTGTCTCGGCTAATCACAAAGAAGTTGTCGCCATCGGCTTCTATCACTGGCAATGCTAACGAAATTTTAGTATTTCGATGTTTTTCGTCCTTTAGCTGGTCAGTATATATACTCCGTGTTTCTAAATTTTTACTCATTTATCTAAATTATCGTCTGCGTAGACCAATCGTACGTTTTTGCAAGCGACAGCTTGACCACTTTTCATAGAAATTCAAAAAAGAACCGTACGTAATTAAAATAAACGTGACATTGCCTAATAGTAGTTTATGCAACTGTCGTATAATAGAAAGAAAGAAAGAAAGAAAACACATTTATTTCGGTCCACACAACACAACAACAAAAAATACTACATTTAAACTTAGGCTATCGTAAGCACAGGTTATTGCGCATATGCACCGAAAATGGACCTCACTCAGCATGTGCGGCAGATAGCAGTAGCTATCTACAGCGCTGGTATTCTGTGAAGCCATATGGACGGAGAATAAACATTAATAAATCTTAAAGTACCAAAGTTATTTCTCGAGTCTTATAAACTTATAAACTATACGATACTATATAACGCTACAAACAATTAGAGACATCTAGAGGTAGTACATATTTTAAAGTTTTCTTTAATATATAAATTATAAATTATTGGCAAACGCAGACATTTTAGTTGCTTATTTTATACAAGACATAAATTAAAACAGCTAGAGGAACGTAGTTATAGTTTGTCCCAGTGCAACTGCTTGTGGAACAATCAATTGTACATCAAGTAAATGTAATTTTAATTTAGTTTTAAATCTACTAACGGACAAGGAATTCCTAATTGGCGGCGGGAGATTATTCCAGCATTTCGTGGCAGCATATCGAAAGCTGCCACGAAATGCGGTTGTTTTGTGTCTGGGACAAATTAAACGAATCGCGGATCTTACGTGACACTTAGAAAATAAAAGTTTATCGTATAGATATTGTGGCTGTTCATTTATTATAATTCCAAAAAGTAAAGTTGAAAAATGTAAGTTTCTACGCGCGGCCATGTTCATCAGACCATTTTTATTTAGATAAGGTGTAATATGCGTGCGACGCGGTATGGGGAAGCAAAAGCGAGCGCAAGCATTTTGCATACGCTGTATAAGTCTTTTGGTGCGCGCCAGTAAACATTCCCCGAATACCGTATCGGCATAGTTGAGTTTAGAGAGTATCAGGGAGTCACTAAGTTTAACCCGCAAATCAATACTTAAATAATTTCGGACCCTATATAAAACTTTTAATCTATAAAAACAGTTGCGGACTATTTGTAGCACATGATTTTCAAAATGGAGTTGCCCATCCATAACTACTCCTAGATTTCGGGCTTCCGATACACGTTCAATTGGCTCATCGTTGATGCATATTTTAGGCGAAATATTTATTATTTTATCAATTTGATTTTTGCTGCCAAGGACTAGGTATTTTGATTTTAATGGGTTAAGGACTAAACTATTACGTGCGGACCATTGAGCTATACGGTTTAGATCCTGGTTTAATTTATCAGCAGCTGTATGAGCATTGTTAGGGTGAAAAGAAATGTATAACTGAAGGTCGTCGGCATAGAGGTGATATTCACAATTTTGAATATTCTCAGTCATGTCTGCTATATACAAAATAAAAAGTAATGGGCCGAGGATAGACCCCTGAGGAACTCCATTTAAAACTGGCAAATTCGATGAAAACGTTCTAGATCCGTCGCCATTTTCAACTGAAACTACCTGCGACCGTCCGCTTAAATAGCTTCTAAACCAGTGTACGCTTTTGCTGTCAAAACCATAATATGATAGCTTTGATAACAAAAGTGTGGTGTTAATGGTATCAAATGCTCGCGAAAAGTCAAGCAGCGCAAGAATACTACCTTTTCCTACATCTTGGGCTGCGAGAATATCATCTACGACATCCAACAGTGCGGTCGAAGTACTATGGCGTTTTCTGAATCCTGACTGCTTGGTAGGAAGAATGTGATTTTTTTCTAGATAGTCTGAAACCTGTTTGCACACTACTTTTTCTATTATTTTGGACATAAAGGGCAATATACTAATAGGCCGTAAATCTTTAAATTCTGTGGGTTGAGTAATTTTAGGTAAAGGTCTAACTATTGCAGTTTTCCACGCGTCTGGAAAGACACAAGTTTCTAATGACTTGTTGATTATAGCTGTAATTACTTTGATGGTGTTTGGCACTGTTAATAGAATCATTTCAGATGAAATGTCGTCTGTACCGAGAGCATTTGTAGTTATTGATTTGATTATATTAAGAACAGTGGTTTCACTCACTAAACTAAAACGAAATATCGCAGGACTATGCCTATGAAATTCAAAATAAGTTAAATCTGATATGTTAACACTATTTGCGTTAACAGGAATGTTAAGAAAGTGTGCGTTTATACGATTTGGGTCCATGAAATGAGAAGGCAGTTCTGATTTTACATTTTTAAAGCTACCAACGTTGTGTTTAATGTTCTTCCACAGAGTACGAGGATTTGAAGAGTTATTAATATGGTTTGTGAAATATGCACATTTTTCATGATAGAAAGCTGTATTTACTATACTTTTTAAATCTTTATAGTAATATTTGTGTGAATCAAGTTTTGTAGTACGGTATTTATCATGAGCCTCGTCGCGTAACTGCATTATTTGTCTTATGTTGTAGGTAATCCAGGGATATGAATTTTCTTTAATATATTTAGTTTTCCATGGTGCATGAACGTCATACAAAATTAAAATTTGTGCATTAAACATCGATACCATATCATTTACGTCTTTATAGAAAATAACTTTGTTCCATTCTATGGACTCTACATCAGCATAAAATTTTTCTAACTCAATTTGTTTTAAAGGCCTGTAAAGTACCCATTTAGGTCGAGGTTTTTCCTTCTTCAAGTGAAGTTTGCAGGTTAAAAAGGCATGGCTACTTAAATCCGGAATATAATTTACGCGTACATCAAGCAATTGCGTACTAGAACATAGAACATCTATTAAAGTCTCACTGTGGTCGGTAAAATGTGTTGGTTTATCTACATACTGGGACAGACTCATGTAATTTAGAAAATCTACAAGTTTTTTTGTACTACTCTCGTGGTGATCTAATAAATTTATATTGAAATCTCCTATTAGTATGATATAATCATAAATTGAGAAAGACGATACAGATTCTGTTAAAGCGTCTATGAAGGTCTCAACGTTGAGCCAAGGCGGACGATACGCAGTGCCAATCGCTAGTTTCGAACCGTTTATATTCAAACTTAACCACATTTGTTCCACTGTAGGTGCTGGAGGATGAGCTAGAAGACGCGCGTTTATGCCAGTTTTTAAATAGAAGCCTACCCCACCACCACCGCTACGTGGTACGTCTGCGGGTCTTGGCTTGTGTCGTAGACGATATCCAGGCACTACTGGAGCGCGCGCCTCTTCTCCCGCCGCCAACCATGTCTCATTGATGGCCATAATATCGACTTGAAAGCGCAACATGGCTACAATAAACTCGTCATGACGAGTACCTAGCGATCCTCTGTTCAATAAGCCTAGTGAAATATTTTTAGTTTTTTAGTCTTTTAGTTTTCCCATGGGAATGTGACAATTTCCCGGAATTAATTACAGTTATAAACCTTCCCCTCAAGTTACTCTATCTAATAAAAAAAACCGCATCAAAATCCGTTGGGTAATTCTAAAGATATAAGGAGACACCAAACGGAAAGCGACTTAATTTTATACTATGTAGTGATTCTATAGTCTCTTTCTGTATGAAAATTTTCGGAAGGATTCCAGAGAAAGTATATTTTGTGATAAATTAAATTTCTCAACATACTAAACTTATCAAACCAATAAAAACTTTGAAACAAAACAATCAACGCCTTAAATAAAATAAAAAACATTGCCTTACTGTAATCTAATATAAACATTAAGAGTAGCGCTGGCAGATAGAAATCAGTTACCACCAACATTACTCGTGCCAAAAACCCTAACGAGATCGGCCTCTGTACGAATACGCAGCACAGGTGTGTCCGAGTCGCGCCGCGCTAGGATGGACCCATTTTTGGTCCAGGCATACTTCCAGTTTAGGCGAATTTTCTCATCTCGTACGCGCTTAAATAATTGCCTGTTGGACTTTGTAAGGCGCTCGTTAATATAAAACCTGTTTGTAGGGCCAGGTAGGTTGAGTCCAGTGGTGTCGAGGTTGCGGCGCATGCGGGCGGCGCGCAGCAGTTCGTCTCGTTGAGCGCGGCGTTGTAGGCGCACCACCAGCAGGCGTGGACCCGCCGTGACCTCCGCATCTGCTTGCCTGCCGCTAGGTGCCGCGTGCGCGGTGCCGGCGGCGGCCGCGCTCGCGTAGTCCCGGCGCACGCCGACGCGAGTCGCGCTAACTACGTCACGCTCCTCTATTTGTACGCCGAGTTTGCTGCCGACGATGGTGGCGATATGTACCGGGTTCTCCCCGTTTGTTTCAGAGATGCCTGAGATTTCAACTTCATTCAGAAGCAGGTCTTGGTCCCTGTCGTTGAGTTCACGCGTCAGTCGGTCGACAGTAGCGGTGAGGTCATTGACCCTGACATCATTGACTATATTTTCTTCATTCGCTTTTTTTTCTGATACAGTACTCTGAAAGCGCTCTTCCATGGTAGAAATTCTCTGTTCGATTTCATTAAAGCGCTTGTTGAATGAAAAGATAGAAGAAGCAATATTATCTATTTTAGAGAGTAGATTTTGAGTAAACAAGGTCATCTGTTCATGTATGTATTTCTTTAGATCAGCAGATAATTCAATAGCTTCGTTACCCAAAGCAGGACTCTCGAGTGTTTTATTTAGGTTTATACTTGATCGCGTACTTCCTCTCGTCATTGTAACGTTCATGTGCGGGTCAATGACCGAGTCAGCTGGTTTTTGGCGGCACGGAAGGCACCTCCATTGCGCTTTGCGTTCGGCATCCATGGTTGTATACAGTTTCTCGTAGTTCGTAGGTACATGCTAAATGATAATGAAGCCTGCACTCAGCACACACTAAATGAGCTTTTCTTGTGATAGAGTTCTTACATTTACCGCAGCGCGTTGGCTCTGGCGGTGTAGGTGCCATTTTCAGCAAAGATTAGTAGTAGGTATTTGGGGTTAATTTTGTAAGTAGGTGCTTGTATTACTATAGCAGAACAGTGACTTGCAATGCGATCTTGTTAGTATTATTAATTTTAAGCGCCAAAACCGTGTTGCTAGGCGGCGGCCAAGGCAGCGCGGAAGAAGCGGACACAGGCGGGTGGGGGGGGAGCGAAACTCTCGCGCCGGGAAGCGACGCGACGCAAGAGCAAAAATGTAGTTTTGAAAAAATGCTATCGATGATTACGCACAAACCAGTAAGCGTACACAGAAACCAATAACACCACTGCAATCCTTAAACCACAAACTTGAAAAATATGTATAGTTTAATAGACAAAAATCACTTTTTACCACTTTTATCGATTAAAATACCGGAGCACAATAAAATTGCGTGTTGTCTCGATCAGTGTTGCCTTTGGTTTCCATTACGGTTACTTACAGATACATTTTTATATCGGATATTCGATAGTTTTGGATACGACTACGAAGTTCCATAACATCCCCAGTACCTACTACTGCTTTTAACTAGTTTAAAGAGAAAATATGGAGCGTCTCCGTTTGTTTGCGCCAGACAAAGTTTTTGATAAGATTTTCGTGTCTAATTGACTTTGATCAAGAGCCGGTAGGTGGTACTTAGTACTATTTACGCCAAAACAATTCATCACTGGATAAAGTTGCTTACTGTTCATTTCTTTTAACATCATTTTCGTACCTAAATGAACCTTTCAAGTTCTTAAAAAAAACCTTTTGAGTATTACATGAGTATTTTTTTACATAGGATAATTTAGTGTTATTACAACTTTTGGTATTTGTTGCCATATCAACATCTGAAATTCGGCATCTATTAAAGTTTTGGCTCTCTAACTATCATGGTTTCTAAGGTACAGATATACAGCCAGACAGACTGACGGACGAAGAGCCGAGTTTCAGGTGATAGGATCCCGTTTCGTCCCTTTGAGTACGGAACCCTAAAAGTGAGTTAATAGCAGGCTCAAAGACCCTTTCATACATGCCAAAATCAGCAAGAAACTGTCTTGTGATCTTTTTTACCAGCTTTTATTTGACTTGCCGTGTTCGTTTGTTTGTTTGATATCTTGGAAGCAAAATTTGTGCCACTTTACGACTTCCGATCAATCTAAAATTTTGCATAGACATATAAATTGGGTGACAATGCAATATTATGATGTCAAAAAGATGATATGATGATGGAGCCGACTGGTCATAGCATCTCAGAGATAAAACTATGTACCGCTATCGAGTTTGGGCTCGTTGGAATCGTATACATGGTAGCCAGGGTCTGATGATGGAGCCGGTTACAGTTCACTCAAAAAATAAAAGATTTGTATTGAAAAACTTTTTTTCATTACATATTTATTTATTTAAAGTCGCAAAAGAGAAAACCTTACCAGAAATGACTGGAAATACCTACCGTTAATTTTCCGCGCACGGTCAAATTAAATGGCTTTGACTCGACCGCAAGCTTTACAACCGTCCGCCCAAATCATGTTATTACAACCAATAAAACCGTTGGCTATTATTTCAGGGTTTTGCAAGGCAGGTATAAATAGTACGTCTATATTAAAGGCAAAAGTTAAAAATTGTAGTCAAGTTATATTTATCATAATATCGTCGACATACGACCTGATGAACCCCTCATACTTGTCTTTAACGCACCGCAACGCATGCGTTTGTCAAGTTGTAGCCGTATTTGTATGGGAGTAAAATCGGAATTTGCAATTTCCTTTCGTCTGATAGGCGTACGCGTTACGTTGCGTAAAAAATGGAACGACGGACGACAAGTGAGAGAACAGCTTCGAACGCGGAAATCCAGATTTCGTGAATACTTATGACGTCAAATATTTTTCGCTCAAGTTGACATTTTGTTTAAACATGTTGATTTTATTTTTTCTAATTTAAATAGAAAATAGATGAAAGATTGGTCCTCGCTCAATCATTTATCTAAAAGAAAATAGATACTCTTTCTTTTAAGTTAAAAAAAATCCCTAGGTATAAAAGTATAGGTTTAGCACTGCAAATAAAACGCTTACGTATCATAACATAATACGACGTTGGCTCGGGCCGACTATTTAGTAATTGGCTAACCGTGACTCGGCGGAAAGTTAACCTTACACGTCATCACTTCTATAATACTCACACACATTTACACACATATCACGCCTATAATGCCTTCCGAGGTAGGCAAAGCGTAAACGGCTGCAAAGACGGTCATTTTCGCCACGTCCGACAAATATTTGAGGGTTTTTCGGAATATAGTGCATCGCCATAGTGGCAGGTTGTCAGCCCATCGCCTTAAATTGAGCCCTCGAGACCCTTAGTCACCTCTTACGACGGGAAAGAAATAGGGAGATGCTATTCTCAGCTGACATCACACGGCTATTCTATCATCTATTCTTCTTACATATTTAAAAATGCTTAAAACTTTAGCACGACATATAACATTGTATCATTTACCATGCAAACGATGTTAATTCCTGTGACGACAATTTACATTTTCACTCAGGGTGGTTCTCATACGCACCGCGTGATTTGCCGGGGTTTTGCCGGAACCGGTTTTTGGTGAAAGGAGTTTATGCAATTCCATACAAAAACTGAATATCATGGCCCACCACTCTGCATCTAATATGAAATTTTCAAAGCAACCTTCAAGTGCACAGATAACTTTTTTTTTTGAACTTGCAAAATTTTCAAGCGCGGGCAGGATGTCCAGAGAACGTTATTTCTCTGGAAATGCATATAAAAAGATTAAATTGGATTGTAGCTAATACATATCACGTCTTTATCCCTTGCGGGGTAGGCAGGGCATTAGCTTAAATATGCGGTTGCTATCGCCACGTCTGATAAATATTTTATGGCCGATTTAGAAATATCGTGTATCACTATAGTGACAGGTTGTCAGCCTATTGCCTAAAATTTAAATACACATGAAACCCTCGAGGACATTAGTAGCCTGCTTTGACACGCGCGTGAATAAAATGAGATGAGGCTATTCTACGCCAGCATCACACTGCAAAATTTGTGACTAAAATGTTTTATTTTATTTTCTACACTAATATTATAAAGAGGAAAGATTTGATTGTTTGTTTGTTAGTTTGTTTGCATCGAATAGGCTCCGAAACTACTGGCCCGATTTTAAAAATTCTTTCACCATTAGAATCCTACATTATTCCTGATGAACATAGGCTATATTTTATACAAGAAAAAATAGGGATCCGCGTGAATATTTCGATAATGTAACCCAACGTGTGAAAAATGTACCAAAAAATATCTTATATCGCGTACGCTGTGGAAATTATTGACAATAGAGCAAAGTTATGTACTACAGTTTTATAGAGGACATATATATTTATAATAATTTCCGCAATACTATATGTCTAACTATTACAGTTATGCTACAATAACTACTTTTTCATTTAAAAATGTACCAACTACGCCACATTATTCGTACCAGTGTAATGATTACATTAAAATTTAATCATTACTGTATTAAAGGGTGTCAGGGATAGCCCTCAGAATACTAATACATGCAGACCATGAAACTGAACAACTTTCCCCTAGGAACATATTATAGGAAACGTAAAAAAACTGACTTTCCATAGTGCATGCAGTCAGCTGATTGTGATTTTGTATGGAAGGTAATTTTTTTGGCGTTTCCTGACATATGTTTCTAGGGGAAAGTTGTCCAGTTTTATGTTCCATGCAGTATTCGAAGGGCTGTCCCTTACACGGTATAAAAAGACGAAAAAAAAAATACATACATGCATTAAAAAAATACATACATACACGTATACGTATCACGCCCATTATCCCTTGCGGGGTAAGCAGAACGTAAACGGCCGCAAAAACGGTCATTTACGCAACGTCTGACATATTTTAGAGGGTCATTCGGAAAATTGTGTATCGCTATAGTGACATGTTGTCAGCCCATCGCATTAAATTGCAATACACACCCTCAAGTCCCTTAGTCGCCTCCTACGACTCCCACGAGAAAGAAATCGGGTGATGCTATTCTAAGCCGGCATCACACTAAAACAATAATTATATAATCTACACTAATATTAGAAACAGGATTTAATTTATTGTTTGTTTGAATTGAATAGGCTCCGAAACTACTGAACCGATTTCAAAAATTCTTTTACCGTTAATTGAAATTGAAATTTTTTATTCAATGTAGGATAGTCTTACCACTTATTGACGTCATGAACCGTCATATAAAAAAAGAAATTTGTATCACACAATTTTCTTTTTTTTATTACAATTTTGTTATGACCTAATAGAAAACCGGCTCGGGCGGGATAAAAAAAATATAGGCACTGCTATGGGTCTGGTCAGGTTAATCACACGGCATGTAACTTTACGCCACCACCATCTAAAAACGATATTTGTTTCAAATTGAAGTCAAGATTTTTAGAATCCTACTTTATCCCTGATGAACCTAGGCTATATTAAACTGTCTTATTCCCGGGGGGAAATCGTTAGCGGCGGGTGAAACCGCTGGGCGGGCTGCTAGTATTTAATATAACGTAATCTGGTACGACATTATTGAAAATAAGAAATATTGCGGCTGCCACAGGGTATCATTTGTATGATGCTGTCAGAAACCGCAATATAGTACGGTGTGTGTGCGATTCATCTCAGTTTTCAGCGCGTAGCCGGATCACGAGACCGGAAGAATTTAATTGTATTCTCAGCCCGGCACGTGTGAAATTTATAATTACATTATCATTCAACAGCCACAACAGTCCACTGCTGGACATGGGCCTCCCCCAATTGGGGTGGTATGGGATCTACCTCCTAGCTGTTCACCCTGGGCAACGGCAACACAGGCTTGCCTGTGGATAAGTCCGGCTGAACGATCCCACGTGCGCGGTGGAAGGCTCCGTAAGGGCCGCCTGGCTCGCGACCACCATCCCACCGAAGTCTGGCGCCAAGTAGCCACCTGCGTTCCGTCAGTGTTAGGGAGTGCTTAGTAACAGGCTTCTTCTGGGTGAGCTCGCTCCATCTTAGACTCTGTCTCTGTCCTATGACATAGACTAGAGTCAAGAGCAAACCCATCATTAATAAAAAAAAGGGTATTGCGATACTCACCACCCTTCGCAAGTGGAGCGCAGTGCAAGATGTTACACTCACACGGAACGCTGCTGCCCATTTCCTGGATGATTCTCCCTTAGTCGCTTTTTACGACACCCATGGGTAGAATTGGGGTGACGCTATTCTAAAGGCACAAATTGGAATGAATAGTATACATATACACACATATCACGCCTATAACCCCTTGCGGGGTAGGCAGAGCGCAAACGGCCGCAAGAAACGGACATTTACTCCACGTCTGACAATATTTGAGGATCATTCGGAAAATTTGCATCGCCATAGTGACAGGTTGTCAGCCCATCGCCTAAAATTGAAATACTTTCGAGTCCCTTAGTCGCCTCTTACGACTCCCAAGGGATAGAAACGAGGTGATGCTATTTACACCGGCATCACACGGCATGAATGTATAAAATGAATGTTAATAGTTATTTGTATTATTATTAAAAGTTAGCTGCAACAGGCCGCTGCTGAAAAGGCCAACCCCTTTTTCAGGGGGTCTGGTTAATTATACGCATGTAAATAACGTCTTTTAAAAATCATGATGTCAATTTAAAACAAATGTCATTTAATGGTGGTGGTGTAAAGTCCTATACGCCGTGTAAATGACGTGACCAGCCCCAAGACAGTGCCAAAAAAAATAAGGGCCCTGTGTAAAGTTTTGTTTGAATGTTATTTGTAAAACAAGAGAACATTGTTAAACATTTCTAGTTTAGTTATAATAATAATAATAATAAAATTTCTTTATTTAGGCAATAGACCCATAATACAATAAGATTATGATTCGGAGAAACTCTCTAATACCATGTCACACGTTTGCTTAACGTTGGTACGTTTAGCAGTACATCTCGAGTACAATTGTGTACTTTGCAGTGCTGAGTAACATTTCTGCGTGAATGTAAATGTATTAGAGAATGCATAGATTCAAGAGAGTTATGTTCTCACTTTGATAGTTGGCAAAATGTACTCATATTCAAATATTAAATATTATTCAAGATTAAGCAGTGCCGCTTACGCGCTTAGGAAGTTAAAACCAGTTGTATCAGCAAGTGCACTTCGGCAAACATATTTTGCCTATTTTCACTCCATTATGTCGTACGGGGCCATCCTACCTATGGGGCGACGAAACAGACTCAAATAGAGTGTTTGTTTTGCAAAAACGAGCCTTACGAATTATAGAAGGTATAAAAGTACGGCAAACATGTAGAGGATTTAAAAAAACATCGAGTCGTGACACTCTATTCCTTGTATCTGTTTTCAATAATAATTTATGAACGACAGAACATCTCAATGTATACCAAGAGAACAGGAGGTGCGCATGCTCTCCGAAATGCTGGTAGGCTAGCTACAGTACGGCGTTGAACTGCACTGACTACTAAAAACCCCCGTGTTATTGGGCCCACTCTGTATGAGTACCTACCACCAGACTTGAAAGCTGAAACCAATGACGAAACGTTTTGTCGCCGACTGAAAAACCTTTTGTTGGATGGTGAATTTTATTCTATTGACGAATTTAAAAATTACTCTTGGTAATTTATTTGTTTTTTGTTGTTGTCTGACATTTTGTGTCATTACTTGGTAATTTATAATTTTTTCTTGACATTGTATTTTTTTATGTATAGGATAACATGCATTTTATTATTACTTGACGATCATTTTTGCATTATAATTATGAACCTGACACATATTGTTATAAATAACGACATTTGTAATCTATTTATGTAAAAATGAAATAAATGAATTTAAATCTGAATGACAGCTACAGCTAATAATGTGTTAATTGTTTTTTTTTTTGCAGGGTTTTTATTTCTACGGTAGATAAAGCCCAATATGGCTAGCTTTTCATGCTTTAAAAATAGTAAAGTCATTTATTTTTGGTTTCGGCGGTTCTCTCACTTGTCGCCCGTCGCTGCGTATTTTAAACGCACCGTAACGCATGCGTTTGTCAGACGAAGGGAATGCGGATGCGTCTGTCAAGTAGTTTGTTTATTTCCTAAAGTCTGATCCCATTTTGCATCCCAAACCCTAGCTAACTTTAGGTGGAACCGCACTCTGCACAGTCTGTAGCTATTTACGTAGAAATTTACTGAGTTTTGATTTAGAAACCGCAAACGTTGTCACTGTATGTGTGAGCATATATAAAGCTACTTCAGTTCCGTTGAATTTTCTAGAATAGACAAGTCCCGCCCATTTGACGCGCCTTTGGTTTCGCGTAGCGCTACTTCCGTTTTTTCAAGGTTTCACCTATTAGCAAAAGTCTAAACTTGAATTCCACCTTCACTTGTAGAGCGTGCGGAAAACTATGCCGCTCCCGTATCGGCTTATACAGCCATGAAAAGTCTTGCCTCAGACACTGCTTAAATCGTCTGTCACAGACGTGTGAGGCCAATGATGATGATGATGAAACTTGAATATGATTTTAACAATTGATATCCGTTCAATTATGCCCCTATAAAGTAAAAAACACTAAAAAGCAAGGTTTACATTTAAGGCAATCTTTTTTTTGCGTCCTTAATCAATATTATCTTAGAACAACTGTTAACCAAAGCCATCAACGCATGAACTAAAACAAGGTTAGGTTTGTGATGCATTGACAATGGTTTGGCTGACTAGCCGACTATTCGGCTAAGCCGATTTACATTCAGAAGAAAATCGCGTATATTATCGTTTTTTTAAGCCTTGTCTACGAATGAACAGTTGTTGGTCGATTAGTCAGTGCATCTCTATTTGTAAGCAATTATCTGTTTAGAGAGTACCTACAGCATTCGAGCAACAACATTCGAGTAGGGAATTCACAATTAGATGACTTTCGTTTAGCATCGTGGTTCTCGAGGAAATGCTCAAAGAACGACGTATTCCTCTATTGAATCTAATAGACACATACACGTATCATGCCTTTATGGACTGGGCCGATGGCGTAGCGGATAGTACCCCTGCCTGCTACGCCGAGGGTTTTGGGTTCGATCCCCACAAGACACAAATATTTGTTAAGTCATTTTCAGATATTTGTGTTTATTTTAGGTATTTCTATATATATTTTGTATTTATTTACAAAAAAGTTATATAAGTAATAATATCAGCTATCTAGTTCCCATAGTACAAGCTTTGCTTAGTTTGGGACTAGATGGTGCTGTGTAAATTGTCCAGGATATTTATTTAATTGGTTATAATATCCCTTGCTTGCTTGCTTTGCCGTGTGTTGCCGGCTAAGAATAGCATCACCCTATTTCTTGCCCGTGGGAGTCGTAAGAGGCGACTTAGGGACTTGAGGGTGTGTATTGAAATTTAAGGCGATGGGCTGACTACCTGTCACTATAGCGATACACAATTTTCCGAATGACCCTCAAATATTTGTCAGACGTGGCGTAAATATCCGTTTTATGCGGCAGTTTACGCTCTGCCTACCCCGCAAGGGATTATAGGATCTGGATAGGCAGAGCAGTTGCCTTTCAATCTTGACTGGTTTTTCTTACTACTGTATGAATAACACATTTAACGTATGAACTACAACTAACGATATGTATGTTTAGCCGTCTCATATACAATGCGATTTCTATTAATACAACACAAACTTTTTTGTTAATATATACATGCATCATATGCGTGTATAAAGTTATTCTCGTTTTATAAATATTTTGGAGGTGGCGGATGACAAGCTATGATTTTTTTCCAGTTTAGGGGCGCTACTAGTCTGACGTTTAACATTAAGTGCTCTCCACCCAAATATTTGAGTGGGTATTTGTGTATTTGCTAAAGGGTTATACTAAAATGTTTAATGAACCAATTCATTATTGGAATGCTAACATAAAACATTTTAACAGGCTTTCATCGGTTTTCCATAAAATTTATATTCAGTCGTTTAAAAAGTTTTGCTACTAGCTAAAATTTTGATAATGGCCCGGGGTACTAAAAATTTAGGATGAAATTTTTATAGTTACTGATAGCGAAATCTGGTGACAACTTTATTTATTTACTAGATTTCCGCCCAGCGGTTTCACCCGCTGCCACTCAATTTCCCGTGGTAATGATTGTTTTCCTGCAGTAAAGAGTGGCCTATGTTTTATTCCAGGTTATACTATACCTGTGTTCCAAATTTTCACTAAATCGGTAAAGCCGTTTGATCGTGAAGAGGTAACAAACCTACATACATACACACTCACAAACTCTCAGATTTATAATATTAATACGGATTTAATAATTTATAGTACACAAGAAAATACAAAATATAGATCATACTGAAAGATGGTACAATAGGTACTGCTAATTTCTAAAGAAATTTCTTCCAGCAGACCTAAAGTAGTGCGAGTAGATTGCCGATAACGGAAAAAACGTGCACAACATTACAGTTTGTTTATATTTCTGATCAAAATACAAACCAAATAAATAAATGACTAAAAAAAAATTACACATACATAAATATATATACCTGTACAATATAATCTAATAAATCAATTAGCTAAAAAAAAAACTTTCCCTAAAGAACATAGGTCGAAATTGTTACAAAAGAAATTGTATAAATTTGTTCAAAAATTTTACACTTTCTGTCCAGGTCCAGTTTTATTCATATTTCGTCCTATGTTCCGTGGGGAAAGTTATTCAGTTTCACGAGTAGAATAGATTTTGAAAGGACCTTACAAATTAGACCTTACAAATTACCGGGAGCCGGACAACAATTCTGAACCTTAACTACCCACAATAAAATTCAAATAAAATCCCATCCCCATTGACTATCATTCAGATAATTGTGTATCATCGTAGTGACAGGTTGTAAAATTACACCACACATTTAACCCTCGAGTCCCATCGCCACTTACGACACTCATAGGAAATAAATGGGATGATGCTATTGAAAAACTCTGACACCAGGGTTTATCGGGTCGTTGACGATTCGGTGCGGCCTAAAATTCTGAGAACAACTTTTAACTCTAGTCGCTAAACTTACGGCGGTGAAATCTATTCAGCGTAAGTTTCTCCCTTATTAGTAGTTGTAAACTAAAGTACGACGTAGCAATTTGCTACGAAAACCGTAGCGTCTGTCTACGTCGTTTGTTTTTGCTACACTGCTAGAAACTACTTTACTGAATCGCATTATGTTATACGGTTTTTTACATATAAAGCGGTTCTCACAAGCATTAAAAAATTACAATTTTCTGCTACGATACCGGACCCGGTTTTTTTCTCCTATCCTAACGGTTCAAATTGCGGCTGTCACAGGTTTTCATTAGTATGGTGGTTATCTGAAACCACAATATCATAAGGTGTGTGTGTGTAAAATTAGATCCTACAAACTCCACAAAATATTCGCGGTAATTTAAGTTATAAGAATTAGAACCAAAAGTGGCCGTTTTCGTTACTTTCATCCAAATAAAATAAAATAAAATAACATTAACTACATAAAATATCGTATGGCTTTTGTAGGTTTTAATTTTGCTTTATGACAAAAGCAAAACTTAGGCAGGGGATATTTTTATGTATTGTTTTCATGAAAACATATGATTTTTTCGTGAAGTGGTGCCAGTTCTACGGCACCACATGCCTTAAAGGGGTTGGTCGATGTGCTGCTAATGTATCTGAATCAACGACAAGCGTAGAATCTGAGGATCGCACACGCACCGTACAACATTGCGGTTTTTGTTAGCCACCAGACAAATTCTTATTTTTCGTGTGGGACACCGCGTCATCCAATACACGATGAACCCTTGTGTCAGAGTTTTTCTACCACCTACTACTAGTAGTAGTCATCTGACATGATTGTGTAACGATCGCCGTCTAAGTTATTATAGACAGCAACCTAACGTGCACGAAACACGGAACAAGCTTTCTTTTCTGACAATCAGGTGGTTTGGCCTGCAACATCTTAATCAGACTGGGAACAAATTCACATTACTGTGTGAAATAAAATATATAAATTTTGTGTATATATCTGACGGCGCTGAATAAACTTCTTCTTTCTTATGAATTACTTCTTGAATTTAATTAGTTTGTTTTGATTTGTTTTTGAAAATCAAAGCGGGCAACACTTATTTGAAGTGGGCAACCCGAATGGGTTTAGTGAGGGCGCTGCAGTCACAGTGTGAAGTAAGTCATGGTAGTTTTCGGACGTCATGGGGGGTTGCGCTGGCGACCGGCGGTTTGTTGATGTTTTTGGCTCGTGATATAGTTGTCGAGAGAAAATGATAATTTACTGTGAACTGTGGCTGCTAAACTAACTCCATTAGCTTTGATTTACGTGTGGCGAGTATGCTAAGTGTGGATCCGACACGGATCGCTGGCAAGTGGATGAAGTGAGAGGAAATTCGACATCAGAAGTGGAAGAACATGGACGCCCATCGGATGTCGCTCAGTGTTTGAAATGCAACAAAAAAAAGTTTTTTTAGAGTTAATAAAAGCCGCTCAGCAACCAAACGACGTTAAGTTCACACTTCCGCCGTTCAACCATGATGCCGTTGACAGTGATGCCCGAGCTAGGTGTGATACTGTCGACCTGTGCATGTCTGAGAAACCTATTATTGGCGGCAACTTGATCTTGGTTATGAGTCGTGCTTTGAAAGGGAGTGCTTCTAATTGGTTGGCTCAAAACAGTTTTTCTGGTATAACATGGCCTCAACTGAAGGATCTATTTTTCTGTCTACAAACTTCTTAATGAGAATCCGAAAGACGGTGAATGTTTGTCAGTTTATGCCAATCGGGTGTTTAGTTACTTTATGAATCGTTGGCAAAAATTGAATAAGAGCAGATAGCTACAGCACTAACATTGGGACATACAGCCAAGATTGATTCAAGACTGCAGCGATTAGCGTTCACTACAGATAGTGACACAAGGGAAAATTGCAGCAAAAGCTTATGGTCTTTGTCTATCGTAAACGAGGACTACCACTGCAAGAAAGAAGTCAAGATTTTAAACGATTGGATGCTAAACGCTTCATAAAACGCGTAAGACTCGAACCTGCAAAACGATGCTACCGTTGTGGGCAAACAGGGCATCATATAAATGAGTGTCGTTTTCATGACAAAATACAGGATAACTTCTCATCGCCATGACCTGAATCTTCTTAAACAATAACATCTGGCCGTCGCTCATCATCTACATCTGCTGTACCTAAAGAGTATGAAGCTTTAAAAAAGAAGTCATTGTTGGTCTGCTACAGCTGTGGTGAACCGGGGAACATTGCTTCTATCTGTAAGATAAAAGATGCAGCTAAGTTCAGCAGCAAAGGAGAGGTGAAGTATCGGGTAGATATATGTTCCATCAAACCTGCAAGGGACCGTTTGCTCAATATGGGTGAGACATTTTAATTATGTTTTGATTCTGGTGCAGAATGTTCATTATTAGTAGAATTTGTTGCACAAATCTTCTTCCCAAATTTAGTCAACTGTCATTATACAAGGTCATTCAGTGTAATTGCTCTTTCATATTGTACCAGATGAATGCTTAAAAACACAGGGCAGATCTGTTAGCATTACTTCAAGAACATTCTGATCACTTTGTTGAAGGTACACCGGTTGGTAGGGTAACGTCCGGACAGTTGGAAATTAAGCTCATCGACTCCAATCGCACGGAACAGCGACGCCCTTACAGGCTGAGTCCGGCAGAACGTCAGATTGTAAGGGATACAATCAAGGACCTTAAAGAAGCTGGAGTTATACGCAAAAGCTCTTCTCCTTTTGCGAGTCCGATACTTCTTGTTAAAAAGAAAGATGGGACGGATAGGCTTTGTGGGGGTTACCGCGAATCAAATGATAATACGGTACCTGATAGATACCCACTGCCATTGATTGGTAATCTAATTCTGCGTTTAACTGGCACTAACTATTTTACGACTCTTGATATGGCAAATGGATATCATCAGATACCTATACATCCAGATTCCATTGAACGTACAGCATTTGTTACGCCCGAAGGGCAGTTCGAATACTTGTCAATGCCTTTTGGTCTCCGAAATGCACCATCGGTTTATCAGAGGGCTATGAATAAAGCTGTGGGTAGCTTAGCAGAGTCATTTGCGGTTGTAAATGTCGACGATGTCATCATTCTTTCGCGTACTGTTGAGCAAAGATTAGAACTTTAAAATCGTGTTGAACGCATTATCGGGAACCGGTTTCTCCTTCAATTTAAAGAAATGTGCCTTTTTGAAAGAACGCGTTGAGTTTTTAGGTTACGAAGTTTCCGCTGGTGAAATCAGGCCAAATCCTAGAAAAATTAAAGCACTTACAGATTTGTCCCCTACCCAGACAGTAACAATTAATTCATTGGATTCAATTACGTAATTCATTGGATTAGCATTTTACTTTTGGAAATTTATTGCACAGTTTTCAATTATAAAATCGAATGGAATTCTAAATATGAAGATATTAGACAAAAAGCTATTACAATTCTAACAGATAAACCGGTTTTAACGATTTTAAATCCTGATAGCCCCCATTGAGTTGACGATGATTGATGGAAAAATGCACGTTGTAGAATATTACAGTCGCCCGACCTCCGGTGCTGAGTCGAAGTATCATTCCTATGAGCTAGAAACGCTAGCAGTGGTGAACGCTGTTAAACATTTTCGTCACTATTTACATGGCCGTAAATTTTACGTGCTGACTGACTGTAAGGGCTGTAAAATCTAAAGTCGATCAGTCCTCGCGTTCACCGCTGGTGGTCTTTTCTTCAGGCTTTCGACTTCGAAATTGTCTATAGAAAAGGCAAACAGATGGAACACGTAGATTTTCTATCTCGTAACCCTTTACCTGTGGCTAATTCAACGGTTGTGCAACAATCAAAGCTGTCCAAAAACATGTTCAATTAACGGAAATATCAGAATGTTCCGATGACGGCGCTGGTAAGAATAAGAAAATGGCACTAAATTAGTTTCTGTTACCTGAATTGTTTGATAGAAAGCAGCAGAGTCTATGTGACGGAAAGAGCTTATTTGAACAGTAGCAGAGTCTATGTGACGGAAAGAGCTTATATGAATAGTAGCAGAGTCTATGTGACAAGAAAATAGCAGAATCTGTGTGATGAAAAGACGAGTTTGCTGAGTCTGTGTGACCGTGACAATATACCAACTGAGTCTATGTGACAATATACTGCCGAGTCCTGAGTCTATGTGACAATGTACCGCCTGAGTCTGTGTGACAATGTGCTACCCGAGTCTGTGTGACGGTGTACCGCCTGAGTCTGTGTGACAATGTGCTACCCGAGTCTGTGTGACAATGTACCGTCTGTGTGACAATGTACTACCCGAGTCTATGTGACAATTGTGCTAAGTCCTGGCTAAAAAAATGGCTTGAAGGGTCAGGGTGACCGATGCTATAATGATAGCTAAAGTGTGTGCGATTGTTTGTGCTGAGGTGACAAATTACACAACGTTTGTTTTGGTTTATCCAAAGATGAGGCCGAGGAGCTTCAAGATCAACCCGAAAATTCATGAAATACAACGTTAATATGTTCCCAGGTGACGAAGAATGAAGCTTCGCATCACAGCATCACACGAGGACGTGTGACACCGCAGAATGGCCGTGACGGCGCTGAATAAACTTCTTCTTTCTTATGAATTACTTCTTGAATTTAATTAGTTTGTTTTGATTTGTTTTTGAAAATCAAAGCGGGCAACACTTATTTGAAGTGGGCAACCCGAATGGGTTTAGTGAGGGCGCTGCAGTCACAGTGTGAAGTAAGTCATGGTAGTTTTCGGACGTCATGGGGGGTTGCGCTGGCGACCGGCGGTTTGTTGATGTTTTTGGCTCGTGATATAGTTGTCGAGAGAAAATGATAATTTACTGTGAACTGTGGCTGCTAAACTAACTCCATTAGCTTTGATTTACGTGTGGCGAGTATGCTAAGTGTGGATCCGACACGGATCGCTGGCAAGTGGATGAAGTGAGAGGAAATTCGACATATCAATAAAGTTCCCCATCACGAATGCGGAACCTTTGCACCGCAAGCAGCTGCGCCACATTGTCGTCCAATAAGTGACAACCTATGACACTTTCAAAGACTCAAAGATCAATCTACATGTGTCACGATATCCGCTTTAAGCCTGCGTCGTGCGTAAGCCGACCGTCCAGTGGCGCCCTCCCATGTTTTTTAATAATTTCTTAAAATCTAGGACAAACATTAAAAATCTAAGACGGACAAATTGTTGTCCAATACGATAAGTTTATTTTAAGGTACAACAATGAGCTTTTTCTTGTGTTTTAAATTTTAAATCACTAAAACAGAAAACGGTGGCCACCATTTTCCGTTTTAGTGATTTTAAAGACGCATAACAATGTAAAGCTTATTGTTGTACCTTAAAATAAACTTATCGTATAGGACAACAATTTGTCCGTCTTAGATTTTTAATGTTTGTCCTAGATTTTAAGAAATTATTAAAAAACATGGGAGGGCGCCACTGGACGGTCGGATTTTGCACGGCGCCGCCTTAAGGGATTTTGGAAAAGGGAACTTTATAATCTGATAGTTCTCAACCATTTCATATTATAATTTCAAACCAAATGGCGTCTAACCACATCTTGAATTTCTTGGAAGGAAGATTGGTAAGAAATTTTTCCATTCCTTCCGTTTAAAAGCCACAAAAGTCCACTGCTGGAAATAAGCGTACCTTTCTCGCAAAATGTTACCATGGTCTTCACGCTTAACAAACGGATAGGCGAGCGCAGTGCAAGATGTTGCATCTACAGGGAACACTACTGCCCATTCCCTGGATACATCCATTAGTCGAATTTTATGACCACCACAGGTATAAATAGTGTGATGCTATTATTACATGCTATATTGAAAACGCCTCTTCCATCTGGGCTACCGCCGCTCTTATTACAATTTTTAAAATATTTCCCGTGTTCGGTACACAATTTTTTAGAAAACTGGTAAAATTTATAAATCTGAATGATAATGATTACGTTGAGTTTATTCCCAAAATTTAAAATACATCACTTCAAAGACCCATAATTGCTTACAAACGTTTAGACCCCTTTGAGGGTCAAAAATCAAAAATTCCTTAACTAAAATTCAACTTTTTTAGCTTCATCTAATCATAATTTTTGAAACAGATAATATCGAAGATCACAAATATTCATACAAACTATTAGACAAAAATCACATGACAAATTAGAATCACTATTTAAATCACTAAAATATTTCAAATAGGGATCATTTTCATAATGACACGGAATTCTCTCACTTCCATGTCATTTTTCAAATTTAGTTTTTTTGGATTTTTGAATATACGTTATCAAAGTTTTCCTCATTTCAAACACTAGATTGAAATTGCCCGGTTCTTGGACCTCTAGTTTCAGAGTTATTTGATGTCCACTATTTGTGGACATGGAAATGAGAGAATTCCGTGGCAATATTTCTTTTTTTCAATATTAAAATAATAAGAAAGGTTTTTTAATATATAAGTAGTCAGTAATGTTTGGTAGAGCTCATAGAAAGTATTTTAGTAAAAATAATTAATATATTACTATTTTAAATATAAAAAAACGGCAAGCCACTATTTTTTGCCATGGAAATGAGATGTGCACTACTTGAGTTGTAGGAAATCTAAAGAAAACAAGATTTAAATATTTATTTAGCATCCTAGTCATCCTACATACATGAGGGTGTAGATACTAATAACTTTTACATAGTGACCGACTGCAGAATGCAACAAACACTTATATAACACTTTGTATTAAAGTAACTTCTTACATACATACATACAGACTGCCGAAAAACTCTAACCCTCCTTCTGAGACATTCGGTAAAAAGAGATATAAAATTAACTACAAAAGCTTTCATTTCATAAAAATAAGTTCTATTAAAAAATACCCGTACTTCCACATATTTACCATCAAAACAGGCATTGGATTAATTTAAGAATAAATATTCATAATTTGAAAACTTTGTCCAACAGTGGACTGCAAAATTTTAATTCCTTCTCCCATTTCCATGTCACTTTCTCATTTCCATGTCATCTCGAACCATGGAAAGACATGGAAATGAGAACATGGATATGAGAACGAAAGCTTATTTAGCAGTTTAATAAAAACCTATTCGTTAAAATTTTATACAGTACCGCCTCTTATTTTAAGCCTATCAAGGGTATTCCCCAGAAAAAATATCAATAATACCTAATAACTGGTAATCGACTAGCATGGAAATGAGGTCGGTACTGGACAAAGTCGTAAATGTGAGAAACTTATCTTCGCCATCGAAGATGTAGCGGCGAACGGCGCGTGCGTCCCCCACGACGTTGTCGGCGGTACTTACCGCTACGGATTCTTAAGTAAAAGCGACAGATAGCTTTTACCGTCATGAATGTATGAGTGAGAGAGTAGCGCGAGGTAATTGTGGGCTGATACAGGGCTTCAACGCTAAAATCCGTGTTTATAAAAAGTTTCTGCCGTTGTGGAAAATAAAAACATGCTAAAAGATAGAAAATATAATTGTTTAAAAGATAGGAAGGCTTAACTTGACATTGACTTATAATTTTAGGATCTGTAACAGTCTATTTAGCGCAAGGTAGCAAAGAACCATGCCATGGACGTGAGAAAATGCACGTTTGACAGGAAATTTACAAAAAACTGACCTCATATTTCGTGAATTAAATGTTTGACCATATGTGAGAGGTACTGAAGTATTTTGAAGTAAAATTTTATAACGCTCGTCCCAGAGGAAAGAGCACTTTTTAAGCGGAACGTACGAAAAACGCGGTCGATGAGAACAACCCGTAGATTAATTTTACATTCAAAATCTATTATATCGGCCATTCTTATTATTCTAACAACTTATTGATCCGATTATCGTGTGATACAAAACAATAGCTAGTTATGTTAGGTGGTTCATATACGCACCATGCGATTTTGCGGTATTTTTCCGGTCTTGTTTTAAAATAGCACTGGTCTGGCTTAAAATAGCACTGCTGATATCTTTTTCAGCGGGTGTCGTAAGAGGCGACTAAGGGACACGAGGATTTCATGTGTATTTCAGTTTAGGCGATAGGCTGAAAACCTGTCCCTATAGTGATACACGATTTATCCGAAACAACCTTCAAATATTTGTCAGACGTGGCGATAGCGATCGTATTTGTCGGTCGTTTACGCTCTACCTGCCCCGCAAGGAATAAAGGGGTGATTTTAAATTTGCGAAATCGGAGCAGTCTGTGTACATTGCCGGCTCAGCAGTATATAATAGATTACCGGCTGAGGTGCGTGATGCGGCTACGACACCCGTGTTCAAAAATAAGCTAAGAAAGTGGCTGCTAGATCAACAATTCTATGACTATAAAGAATTTATGAATTTAGACGTTACAACGTAAACCGAAATAACGTACTTATAATGTATATAATTAATCAGATTGTATTTTAAACTTACACACTTGTAAGACAACAATTTATTAATATTATTATCATAAAAATGTGATTGAATTTGTAACCATGACATGTAATATTTATTACCAATAAAGAATTGTATTGTATTGTATTGTATAAGTATGTATGGTAATACCCCTGAACAGGGGGAGACCATATCCAGTAGTGGACTCTTGTGGCTGTTAAGGTACTTATGTAATGAATGAGTATGCATTTGTTTGAAATCAAATGGAAACGAGAAACGCCGCATATCAAAGCACACGACGCCGCATCACTGTGCGGTCACTAACTGTAATTTGCTTGCTTGCTGTATTAAACCACAATATTGCGAGGCGCGTGTGAGAAACACTTTAGTTAGCCCACGATAACATTGTTTTAAACTTTCAATGGGGTCTTTGTTGTTCAAAATTGGAATCAGATTAGCTAACGCCAAGTCTTGGAGGAAATATAGGATGTTAGGGTAATTAAACTGACCTTTTGTTTGGGATATATAGGGTGAATTTTTACTAGTGATAGATAGCAAAATCTTAAGAGGGCCTGGTAATAAGGAAGAACTTTCCCCAAGGAACATAGTCCGAAATAAAAAAAAACCTCCCATTCTGAATTGCAGATCAGCTAATTTAGGTAAATAAACAATTCATAAAAAAATGACAAGATGCAAAAAGTAAAAATATGTAAATGCGCAAAATATTCCAATCTCATGCTGGTTCACTCTTGGAAATTTTACATGATTTTTTAGGTAATGTATATACATTGCAGGATGTAAAAATATTAACTGCAAATACTTAAGAGGTGAACCAGCCTATGAAACTAAACAACTTTCCTCAAGGAGCATAGGTCGAAATATGAAAAAGAAAACCTCGCACACAAAATGTTCCAGGCTTCCAGCCCACCAGTTTAGTTTCTAAGGTTTTTTTTTCATATTTTGATTTATTATCCATGGGGAAAGTTGTTCAGTTTCAAAGACTGGTTTGCTCATTAGATTATTTTAATATTTTATAAGTGGGGAGTAATAAAATTTTGCTGAAAATAAGTATTTCAAATAGTAGACCAGCCCACAAAATTGAACAACTCTCCTCGAGGAACATTGTTGGATATATAAATTTCATTTCCACCCAAGGATATACAAATTGTACCCTGACTGAGATCCCTGGGGATTCGTGTAACTAGCTAAGTTCTTGTGTAGTTTTGCTTAATCTTCAATCGCAATCTTAGCAGTTTGTCTCTTGGAATTTGCACTATTTCATGAGTGAGTCATAACTTCATAAGTTTGGATATCTATATCCTTAGGCTGGATTAGGCTGGATTGTCCTTGAGGTTGGATTTGGCAGAGATTTGTAATTAAACTAGATTTCCGCCCAGTGATTTTTCCGCTGCCACTCATTTTCCCGTGGTAATAGTTGTTATGTTTTACCTGTGTTTCAAAATTCATCGAAATCGGTCAAGCCGTTTGAGCGTGAAGAGGTAACAAACATACATACGTATGTACACACACACAAACTCTTAGATTTATAATGATAGTACGGATAACGATCTTTATAATAATAGTAGGTGTAAGCTTAATTTGAAATGTAAAACTTCAAAACATTCTCTAAACTTTTGCCTACTGAATTTAAATAAAAGCCAAAAATGTTGGCAAAAATTTAAGCGACTGTTTACTTAATTAACAATGACTGCTTAATCTATTTGCGGTTACGTAATTAATATGTAATCATCTGCCTGCCCTAATACTTATTTATTTGGGGTGGGCGCAACATGTTTTTTTTTTCTTCATTCATCTCTATCTGCTGTCAAAACATCGTTTACATCCTTTTGCTGCATATAATATCATCTTATAAACAATCCATTCAAACTTTTTAGACCTTCCTCTCCTTTTGCATCCATTCACATTCAATCCATTTTTTGTCAAATGACTTTCATCCCTTCTCATAACATGCCCATACCACGATAAACGACTACTCCTCATCTTTTCTGTAACTGGCGCTCCTTTCAAACTTCCTAAAATATACTCATTCCTTATTAAAAAAAATATCTATTCTTGTCACACCGCAAATCCATCTTAGCATTCTCATTTCAGATACATTATACATTAAGGTCCTCCCGGACCTAAGTCGGCGACTGTATCCGACATTTAGATACATCCGAACTTGTCGTCGGTTGTCGTCGGATGTCGTCGGTTGTATACGGTTGTCGTCGGATGTCGTCGGTTGTTGTCGGTTGTCGTCGGTTCTTGAAAAACACGTGTTGCCAGCACAGAAACAAGAAAGGGAAATAATCATTTTGACTATTCGACACTAAATACCATTAAAATAACTTCTAAACACATACTCTACAATCTTCACTATCGACTCACAAATACAAAAAAATATTATTTAAACGTATCAACTTTTTCAGTAAAGCTTATATTTTTTGCTTTATTTGATAATAATACACAATGAGCATTTACTCATATATGATTTTAATGTTGACTTTATAAATAAATCATTTAAATCGTGTTTAAAACCAATTCTTTGTACTGCTATCTTTGATAAAATTTGTAAACAATTCTTTATAAATATATATAGTATCAGACATATTAAATTGTGCTGATAACACTACGTTTGACGGTACGTTGATGACGTGTACATCGTGATGTGTATTATAAGAAAAGATAAAAAATAACAGATACTGGCCACCAAGATAAATGTATTAATTTGAAATCTTAAATTTAAAGACCGACTCACACTGGATGCGTGTGCAACAGTGTACGTTACAGTAGAGGAAGTATCTACTATGTTGTACTGAAAATGTGATAAATGTATTTGCACATGTATTTATATATATATATATATATTTATCTCTTTATCAATGTGAAGTCCTTCCGTAACCAAACATTTAGCCCCTCTGACGTCCCGCACAATTTTGTGGTTATAATTCTGGTTCAAATTACTGATGACAATAGTTAAATGCAACCGCACTACACACCGCATCGCTGTGCCCTAAGCATATGTCATATATGACACATCACGCATCACATCAGCTTAATAGCAGTCCACTGCTGAACGTAAGTGCCATACGGATATGCCATAAAGCACGATATCCCGTTTCCGCCATCAAGTCGGAAGTCTTTAAGTCTTCAGTATATTTGCTTGGAGAACGTCCCGCCGCTACGCTTGCTGAGGCATGAGATCCACCCAAAAACCGGCTTACTCTACCATACATCGGCATCGACAGATGTGACCAGACCACTGCCGCACTACCAGATCAAACCTGTTTGCTATATTAACTGTCCAATACCGCAACACCGTGAGGTACGCGTGAAGCCAATCATGTCATCTTTCCCATGCCCTTAAAACCACTGTTTACATACTTAACATATTTTTTTGCAACATTTCATTCAATCAAAGATTTTATTTCGCGAAATGTTAAAGTCTGCAAGTTTGCATTGTTACAAATTATATTCTCTATCATTTATATATCAAATGTTTAACTTAAACTTGATAAAGAGTATAGGTCAGGGAAAAGTAATTTATTTCTATCGACTGATAACGCCTCGGCGTATATTGTGTGAGGGCGAGTGTGTGACTGATAATTGTTAACATAAATGTTATTGCGCAATCCTGATGCTGTGCTGTATGTTATTTTTTTGCTGCAACGTATAATCGCACGCACGTGTTTTGCTCGAACAATTGGTCTGCTTCAGTCTTTAAACAAACTAACTGACTGATGGATACAAAAACTTCATAGAAATCTTCATGGAAATAGTTCCATCATGGATCATTGTCTTGTTCTCTATGGGATTATAGTTGTAGTTTTTAACAAAAAACTAAACCACCTTTAAGAATAAAATTACCAATAAACGAAAATCATAAAATACTGAAAATGAATTTTCATGGGATATCTATCCCAATTTTTTTCTAGTTACCTAATAACTTTATTATTTATTTATTCATTATATTAACTATTTAACTACATAATATTATCCACACTAATATTATAAATGCGAAAGTAACCTCTGTCTGTCTGTCTGTCTGCTACGCTTTCACGGCCAAACCGCTGAACCGATCTTCATGAAACTTGGCACATAGATTGTTAGCATACCGAGAACGGACATGGGCTACTTTTTATTACCATTTTAGGGTCTGGAGTATAGATGTAGACCACCAGGTGTACCACCAGGAGCCCATCTAAACTATTAGAGATACAGGCATGGTGGTTCCAAAACAAAAGTTGTGCAGTATGATGGGCCGCTTCTTTTCACAAGGACATTGGGGCTCATAAGTACCTTATGTAGACCACCAGGTGTACCATCAGGAGCCCAGCTAAACTATTGGAGATACAGAAATGGTTCTAAAACAAAAGTTGTTTAGTATGATGGGCCGTTTCTTTTCACAAGGACATTGAGGAGCTGGAGTTCCTTATGTAGACAACCAGGTGTACCATCAGGAGCCCACTTAAACTATTAGAGATACAGAAATGGTTCCAAAACAAAAGTTGTTCAGTATGATGCACCGCTTTATTTACACAAGGATATGGGGATCTGGAGTATCTTATGTAGACCACCAGGTCTATCAGTAAGAGCCCACCTAAACTATTGGAGATACAGAAATAGTTTTAATAACAAAAGATGTTCAGTTTGATGGGAATAAGTTGAGAAAGGACATTGCCTTCTTTACCGAGGACAGAAAAACAAAAAATGTGGTATAGAAGTATAAAAATGTATAACAGTAACTTAAGTTACCTTCTTATCTGTTTTATCTACTTATGCTGACCATTTTAGTGTGCTCAAATCGGTACCTTTTGGAGTAAGTACTCTGTTATCTACTGACTTTTGTATTCAATGGTTATAAATATTGATCTCTTAGGGCAGTGCACCGGATAGCAAATTTTGAATTATCCCTTTAACAACAGAAGCAAGCAAGTCATCTTTAAACAGTAGAGATAAGAACTGTTCTAATATCACTGTCACACTTACTATGAATACACATACCTACTTTAGAACTTCTGCCAAAAAAACTATCTAACGCGGACGAAGTCGCGGGTAAAAGCTAGTTATAAATAAAATTGGCCTAGAATGATGCACCTCTGAGGAGGGTTCAGGAGGGCAAGCGAAGACTTCATATTAACTTATTTAAATACTAGCTGTTACCCGCGGCTTCGCCCGCGTACTCATAGAGTTTTATTAATTAGTTGTGTATTCTAAACAGGGCGACAGCACACACAACACAGGTCATTACTTTCCGGTTTAGTGACTGCGTCTCTATTAAAATTACGTTTATGGGTCACTTATTTAACTCCTACGCGAATATTATAATACAAATATAGTAGTAATGGTTATGCCAAATTATATCAGCGATATAATTTGGCATAACCTGCATTATTACACAATGCAGCGCTACATCTAGCAATACTACTAAACTACCAATACACCTATATATTTTAATTTTAATTGTTGCATTGTTTTGTCCCCACAAAAATATTGATTCTCGCACTACCGACGGGTTGGCTGGAAGAGATCTCTTCTTAGAGATAAGCTCGCCTTTGCTCACACTGTTTGTACATTTTTCGTTTGTTTTTATGCAATAAAGGATATATATATATTTATGCCTAGCTATTACACTCAGCGCTCTATGTCGCCATAGAGTATAGCTACCTTATGAATATTGTGAATATTGCCTAGTGTTATATTGGTGGTTAATAAATAATAAGAAAGTATAGATTGCTATATAGCTTTAATTTTTTTTTAATATTCCTGCTATTTTGAAATTTTTATTACATACAAACATGCTCCAAGAAGACATGAAAGAAAGGAGTGGGTATGTAATCAAGGATTTGAAAACCTATATTAGCTCCAAACCAAATTAACTTGGGGATGGATGTTCTTGGATTGGAATTATAATAATATGAATACGCAGTATAATGATTTTGCCTAGTCTTCAATTTTCAGGACTATGGTACCAAAAAATTTAAGTTTATTATGTGTCTTCGCAAGTATACGCAGGGCAAACTTACTGTGCTAAAAATGGTTATTATTATAGAAATGGACTTTCAAATCATGTTTAACTGTAGAAATTAACTTTACTACTGTGGTAAGAAGTATCTCAAGTACATACCCACATCACCCTTAAAGCCACATTCATATCCCAAAACTCATATTCAAGAGACATTCTCATAGTAGTGCTATACAGGGTGTAAGTGACAGCCCTTCGAATACTGATTGGGTGTAATCAAACCATGAAACTGAACAACCTGCCATAGATTAAATTCTTTTTTTCTATATCCCATACAAAATCACAATCAGCTCACTGCATTTACTATGGGAATATCAGTATTCGGAGGGCTGTCCCTTACATCCTGTATATACATCTTTTTTATGTGGTATGGATGTATTCTATGCTACACAATAATCAGTTTTCCGATGGGAAAAATATGTTTTTCCGAGATAAAAAGTAACCTATGACACTCACCAGCTTTTCATCTAACTGCTTTCCAAAAAAAAAATGCTTTACATCGCTGCATGATACTCATTTATGTTGTAGTATGGATGTATTCTATTGCTAAACATTAATCGGTTTTCCGAAGGGAAAAATATGTTTTTCCGGGATAAAAAATAACCTATGTCACTCACCAGCTTTTCATTTAGCTGCTCTCAAAAAAAAAAATGCTTTACATCGCTGCATGATACTCATCTATGTTCGTAGTATGGGTGTATTCTATTGCTAAACATTAATCGCTTTTCCGATGGGAAAAATATGTTTTTCCGGGATAAAAAGTAGCCTATGTCACTCTCCAGCCTCTCACCTAACTGCACACCTAAAAAACACTGCATGATATCGCTCTGTTGTAACGTGAAAGAAAGACAAACAAACAAACAAACAAACAAACAAACACACTTTCGCATTTATAATATTAGTATGGATAAACAAGCCTAATTTTTAAAACTTGATTCATTGAAATGGACTCAGTAGCCAAGCTGAACGTTATGGCCTTTATTCGGGATAACAATTTTCTTTACCTGCCTTATATTAGCGCTATCACTTTTCGTCAAATATTTAGGTTTAGGAACGAACGGATTGGAGATATGTAAGTCTTGTCATGAAATGCGCGTAATCTGTCAAAATGAGGCGACGATAAAACAATGGTGGCTAAATTTACTAGAAATGGCGTAGAAGCCATTGAAGTTTTTAAACATGATAGGACTTGGATATCTTATATCCTTCTCCATACCTATTTGACAGAAAGAGGCAGCGCTAATATAAGGTAAGTAAGGAGGATACCTACACTCAGCATTAGGTGGCAACGGGTTAAAAGAGAAGAAGAAGATGAATAGAATTGTTATTCTGATTTTAGACTTACCCACATTACAACAAAAGATATAATCTACTTCTATAATTGATTAGATTGAGAGAACATTGGATCACGAACGTTACCTTCCCTTTTTAACGCCTTTGTCAAAAAATTACGTCTTTTCTCGTAGAAGGAAGAAAACCAAAGAAAATCTTATTTATGTACTCCTACTTCTTTCGCAGTACATTCTCTATGGTATTTCAAGGCAAGAGAAGATTTCAGAGAGAACCCTAGAAGCAAGTAAAATGAAGCCATGAAATACTCATTGCAATCGAAGGCATGCGTTAAAATAAAACAAAAACAAATGCTTAAAAACACAAAATACTACTTATTTAATCAAGCTTATAAGAGCATGTTTCATCTTTACAGAGAATATACGCAACATATTTTTAATAGGTATAGGTATTTTTGGTAGTTAACACGTTATGACACTATGAATTTCGTCTGACTGGATTTTTTTTCTAGCCAAAACAGCAAATCATAGTGTGATAAACCCCGCTTTTGCCACTCCACACATGACATGTAACATAATGTTGCTTATTTACATGTTTAATGTAACTGGTGGTTTTGATAATTATTACACTCATTATTAAATACAACTATTACTCAGGCATGAATAATGTTGCGTAGTTTGTACCGGCGCGACTTTGCTATTGCACATTTTAAGATGAAAAAGTAGTTATTGTGGCATAACTGTAATAGATAGACACATAGTATTGCGGCTTTTTTTTAGATATTGATGTCTTTTATAAAACTGTAGTACATCATTTTGCTCTATTGTCAATAATTTCCACAGCGTATGCGATATAAGATTTTTTTTATACTTTTTTCACGCGTTGGGTTACAATATCGAAATTTTCACGCGGATCCCTATTTTTTCTCGTACCAAATAATAAAGAATTCTAATGGTATTTTTTTTATTGGTTTAGTAGTTTCGAAGCCTATTCAATTCATACAAACAAACAACCAAATCTTTCCTCTTTATAATATTAGTGTAAACAAGCCAAGTCTAATTGCGGTGAGATGAGTTTTTCATAGCTTCAAGTATAATATTAGTAGGTTTCACTTTTACTTGCTCTGAGTCTGACATGATTTTGACCTGTAAGTTGACATAACTCTCTGGATCACTGATATTAACTTATAGGCTGTCAAAGTAGGCTGACTGCGTGCTGACTTTTGGAACCATAAATGCACGACATTGATTATGCACAATACGATTACGCCCGACAATGTTTTGTACAAAATGACTATGTACGACTAGCAATGTGCCGTTCCCGGTAACGGGGAATATTCCCCGGAAACCCGGGTACCTCTGCCTGCTACGCCAAGGGTCGTGGGTTCGATCTCCACAAGACACAAATATTTGTTAAGTCAATTTTCAAGTATTTGTGTTTGGTCTGGGTGTTTTCTATGTATAATACATATTTATTTACAAAAAAGTACTGATATCAGCTATCTAGTTCTCATAGTACAAGCTTTGCTTAGTTTGAGGCCAGATGGCGCTGTGTATATTATTCTGGATATTAAAAAAAATTACGAATGTTACCTTTTGTTTATTAATCAACAATATTTAATAACTAAATATCCTGGAAAATTCATTTTAAGTGTTTTTTGAAGTAATATAAGTATAAATAATAAGTAAGTAAACATTACATAATCGTATATTAGACAGAATGTGACCAAATACGATTATTTGAGGAATTTTAAAGTTAAATATTGTAGTGAGAGATTAGGAATTACCAATGCGAAGAATATTTTGCTGTAGGCATGTATTTCTGTAGGGTGCATTTTAAAAAGTGAATACTTAAAGGTTTGCTTTAGTTCGTAAACATTCCCTTGGGAATATTCCTAGTAAATAACTAAAGTAGGAACGGCACATATTGTTTTGTACGATACAGTCATTGGATCGTGTTCAGTGACTGGCCCGGACAATTAATGTACCAGGGTATAATTCGAATTTTAATAAAATTACGTCGACGAGTAAATGAACTCATAAACTATAGTGTTGGCTATAATCGACTTCTTGATTAATTATTGGAATATGACATATAAGGCCGTGGAGGGCAGGAGGGCCGCCGGGGGGTGAAACGAAGCCCCCCGCATTAAAATTTTCTGACACAAATCCGACCCAGTAGGTTAGGTCTGGTACGAGTTGTGACCCACTGGAGCGAACGAAGTGAGCGAGTCGTAAAAAATATAATAAAAAATATATAAGAAAAAAACAATATCGATTAAGTTATACGAGAATGTAAAACTATCGATTAGGTTACATCACTACTAGCAGATTTTCAAAATGGTCACGTGATGTCTTTGATATCGTGTCGTGCATGCGCGGGGTGTAAATTGTTACTACAAGGGTGTTTTGGGCGAAACTGTTTTGATTTCATTGCCATTGTCGTGCATGCTTGGGTTGTGCATAGCTCTGACGTTCATGATTATGCTGTGCAAAACACTGTCATACATTGTTTGGACTCTGACTGTTTATATTTACAATTTTACAATTTATTTTATTTACATTAATTTCATTCCTATATTTTATTTATTTTTGGAATAATTTGTGTCATCACGACAGATATTATGCAGGTGTTTTATGTATGTAGTGTTTGTGTTATATTTAACCTATCTGTAATAACAAAACTATACTGTGACAATGACTTACCTACCTACTTGTTTTATTTATTTAATAGAATAAATTATTCTATCTATCAGTAACGGCTATGTAACTCAACCGTAATACAAGTAAAATACATATTTGTTATAAGTACTTTATTTAGAAAGAGATACATGCATAATAATCAGATATTCATCGGGTATTTTGTTGACTTAGTACATTTTGTACCTATTACGTAGACAGGAAGAATTTAGACGACAAAACGGGTATAAGGTGTTAATTTCATGTCGTCAAATTGTCGTCAGCTGCTGGTTTTAGATTGGGTTTTACTGTTATATTGGTCCACCGACATAGACATCGCTCATAATGAAGAACAAGATCGACATTAATTTGGAAAGATGGTCGCAGTTCTCCCTGCAGGACCGTCCACAATTTCCAAAACCAGATAGAAGCTTGATAAGCTGTCCGTTGTTTATTATCCTCCGAACTTCGAAATCTTGCTGAGATTCTGCTACGCAAAAGATCCAATATCATCCAGTTCTGAAGATACCGAGTATTCAAGTAAACCGAGATGATCAGAAATTGAAAAACTAACCTCTATATTTATTTATAGCACCGAAACACCGTATTTAAGTATTACTATCAGAATGATGCATGATATCCATAAAAATACACAAATTATTATGAATTCATAAACAAATTTGACACAATAGGTAACTATGCGGTTTAAATCGAAATTATGAGAGTTTTAGAGTTCCGTAGTCAACTTCTTGCAGGCTGCAAAAAACGCTCATAATTCACCTAATCGCTATTCTGGTCTAGTCCAGTGACGCATACAGCTTCTGATCATGAGGGGTCACAACACATACCATAGCAAGACTACCGTCGGGTGAAAGAAAGTATTTATCACAAGAAAAGCGACTAGACATATCACATTATAAAAGACAAGGGATGCACACTGCACCACATTACCACTACACGTATTGCGAGCGAATCTAGCTCTACATTTACGTTTAAAAAGTTGCTTGCGAAGCAAGCTTGAAAATTTAAAAGCCAAGAGAGTTCCGCCTTACAGCAACAATAAACATATTGCGAGCAAAGCGAGCTCGACATTTGAGGTTAAAAAAGCAAAGCGAGTACCTACACCACGCTCCACGAATATAACTTATAATATAGAGCGAAGCAAGCTCTAAATTTCATATTAGAAAGGCAACAAAGGAGCCTGTTGTCTTTTTACTTTGCGCCACAGCAACACTAAACTTAACATGTCCCCCCCTCTATGAAAAAATATCCTCCAAATTTTTGGCAGGACAAATATTTTCTTTCTTAGAAAAGTAAGAAAAGTTTTTCAGTTTCACGTCCAGGAAACGCTCTGAAAGTTTGCATTCATTTCTAAGACACACTGTATACAGGGTGGCCTGTTAAGTGACGTCCAAAGACGAAATTCAAATGCCTTATACTGATGGGTAACCAAATCACTAACATGTATGTCCCGCAATTTATTGTAGTTTCCGAGTTATTCAACATTTCTGTCAGGATTCCTTCCTTCTGTTCTTTAGGTCCATAAAAGGGCTATTTGAGTTGTTGTTTTTGTAGCATTTTTATTTATCGCGAACAAAAAAAAAAGGCCTGCCAGTCATGTTTTTCTTATACAACTTCAAAAGTTGAATAACTTGGAAATTACCAAAAGTCGCAGAACATACATAGGGGTGATATAAATAGCCCTCATTATAACGCATATAAATGTTGTCTTTGGTTTTACTCTACCTACTTAAGTTTTACGCATCCGACACAGGCCAGCAAAGCCAAAAATTTGTAATATAAAGGATATCCTAAAATATGGTTAGTAGTAGCTGCAAATGTAGAATCATCTCGAGGCTTTCATGGTTTTTCATCACTTTTTTATATTTTTTATAATAAGATTCGACGTATTTGATTACAAAAACCCTAGATTTAGGTGTGACCGACACGCTCTTAGCAGGTTTTTATGCCACGTGAGAACAAGTATTGAAGTTTAACAGGTATCCCATCCCTTTTTAATCAAATAAAATTAATCGAATAGCTGTGACGTCATATGTATAAAAATGTAGAGAAAAGTCGGAGAATGTAGAAAAATGTCGGCGGCCGACATGCCAGCATCGCTCCCACACTGGATGTATGGAATAGTCGCCGACTGTAGGGAACAGTCACCGACTTAGGTTCGGGAGCACCTTTATTAACAAGTGTTATTTAGGAACAAAAAAATATTAAATTTTATCATGACGTTTTTTTTTATTTCCAGGTAATGTACAAGTATCTCGATCTTTTGCTATGGATTTAGTTGGAAATGGCGAATAAGAAAACGTGCAAGTGCTTCTGAGCAGGAAACGCTTCTTCAGGATAATATTGAAGTGATCACTTCTTGCATTAGGTAGATCAATCATAATTGCGGTTTCACCTGCTGCTATCCGATTTCCTGCGGGAAACAGAACTTACACATACATACATACATACACATATCACGCCTATTATACCTTTCGGGGTATGTAGAGCGTAAACGGCCGCAAAAAACGCCCATTTTCACCACGTCTGACAAATATTTGAGGGTAATTCGGAAAATTGTGTATCGCCGTGTGATGCCGGCTTAGAATAGCATCATCCCATTTCTTTCCCGTGGGAGTCGTAAGAGGCGACTTAGGGACTCGAGGGTGTGTATTGCAATTTTAGGCGATGGGCTGACAAATTGTCACTATGGCGATACACAATTTTCCGTACAGAACTTCTCCCGATATCAATCGCACATAAAAACCTTCCTTTTGAATCTTGAATCACTCTATCTTTAAAAAAACCCCATCCTGATCAGTTATGGGTGGTTTTGAAGATTTAAGCATACATACAAACAAACAGACATAGAGACAGACGCGGGAAGCGACTTTATACCTTGTAGTGATACGTGAGGCAACTTTGGTAATGCAGAATAATTTCCTGGATTACTTCTTAATTCATATCTTTTGTTATGTGTGGGACATTAAGACAACGAACGACCCGATGAACCCTAGTGTAAGTGTTTTTTGAACTGTTTACTTGCTAAGTAGAATGCTTCTGACGTGGTTTAAGGGCGCGCCGTGAGAAAAATGGATATTTTTGGATGCTCGCAATTTCGTTGGTGAATACGATGAACACCTTTTTTTATGTATAATGATTTTACATAATATTTATTATCAAGATTCTGGTCAAAGTAAAACACAAGTATGCTCAATAGATTTATTTTTCAAAGTTTGGTCTATTTTTACACTTTTTTGCGTAGTGTCTAATCTTAATAACATAACACATTATTTTTTGCGAATACGATACGTCTTGTACATTACTAGATTCTTGTCGTACAGTTTTTTTTATTACTTGTTTATTTGGCGATAAATTTCCGAAAGAGTGAAAAATCGTCTAAGTATGGCGATTCCGCTCTGTTCTCACACACAGGATTTGCTATTAGTGGGAAAGAAACGTTTAAAAGTTCGTGGCAGGCTCTTAATATGATTTCAGCGAACACTGTCAAAGCAATTATTCTACAATACAACTACAACTGAATAAATAACATCCACAAGTACAGACTCCATTTTTACCAAGATTTTTTCTTATAAACTAGTTTATTCTTCAAAGTAAGTAAATAAAGACGTAGGTATGAAAGTATCTCAGAGAAAGGAAATGTTTCAGAAAGAACCCTATGATCAATGAGATTGATACAGAAATTCACTCAACGCAAGGCAATCGCATCAAATGCAAATAAACAAAAATCGAACACAAAAATAATACCCACCAATATCATTAACACGCATAGCATATTCTTTATACATATTACAAATTACTTCTATACTTGATTCAAGTAATATCATGTTCTTTTTTATATCATCTAGTCTTGTTGTAATGCATGGCAAATCTGATTAGGCTAAGATGGGTTTGTAAATCAACCGCGCAAGGTTAGATAGTGTTTGGAATTTTGAAATCTTATTATTTTATTTTTATTTACGATTTATTGTACACAAGAACAGTAAGGAGAAAAACACATAAAGAATACAGACACAACAGACACTGCTTATCTCTTATAAGAAAAATCAAACTATGAGACGATATAATATTGTTGGTAATGCTACAAAATATACGCTACAAAAAATGAAGCTCAAAAAATATTAATTTTAATAGCCTTGATAGAAAGCAAAACGCAATATAAGCTCTTACTTTGCGATTCTGGTCCGTTTTTTAGACATAAAACTTGAATGATATGATTGTTATCTTTGATTTCATACTTTATTTTGTGTCCTCTTCTTCCTCTGAGGGCTTGCTTTTACAATACTTGTTAATATATTTTACTAGTTAAGTTACACAAATGTTCGGTTTTCCGGGTCTAAGCCATCTGTTTCTCTCTAATGCAATAAAAGGAAAGGGACTTATTCTTGGGATTGGTGCGGCCTTAAGTACGATCCATTTTAATGGCTTCATCCTGCTTACACAAATGATTCTTTCTCACACATTTTCTTGATCTGAGGTACATAAAACATTCAAACCACGCTACATTTCCAGTGACGGAAACTATGCTCTTTAAAATGGTAACCTTTAAAGTTGTTGCTTTTTACTTTGTAGCATAAAGCAAGAATCGTCAAAGCTAACAATGTAAGGCGTTCATGCATATATAGGGTGAAATTTAACGAGTGACCGATAGCGAAACCTCATCGAAATTTTAAAAAGAATTGGACCTCCCATACAATTTTTTTGTCTATTATTACTAAATAATTAATAAATAAATTAATGCCGAGTGATGCCGGCTTAGAAAAGCATCAACCTATTTCTTTCCCGTTGGAGTCGTAAGAAGCGACTAAGGGACTTGAGGGTGTGTATTGCAATTTTAGGCGATGGGCTGACAACCTTTCACTATGGCGATACACAATTTTCACAATGACTCTAAAATATATGTCAGACATGGGGTAGTTGTCCGTTTTTGCGGCTGTTCACGCTCTACCTACCCCGCAAGGGATAATAAACGTTATATGTGTATGTATGTGTATAAATAAATATTTTTGTCATATTTCAACCTATGTTCCTCTATTAAAATTGTTTCCTTATCACCAACTCGTCTTGAGATTTCGCTATCGGTCACAAGTAATATATTTTTTCGTCCTGCGGCGGTTCTCTCACTATGACGGAGTGACGGACGTATTTTTGACGCATCCGTTTGTCAGACGAAATACCAAAAAACGGATACCATTGCACACTTTAATGCAATTTGTCCAAGGTGTTTGAAAAAGATCCGTAATACCATCATAGTGTGGGATTCGTCTGAAAAACAAGGGCCTCACTATATTATTGGGGGTTTTGCCATACTCATAACGCTTGGCGTTTGATGCCGGCTTAGAATAGCATCACCCCATTTCTTTCCCTTGGGAGTCGTAAGAGGCGACTAAGGGACTCGAGGATGTGTATTGCAATTTTAGACGATGAGCTGACAACCTGTCACTATGGCGATCCACAATTTTCCGAATGACCCTCAAACGTTTGTCGGACGTGGCGTGGGTGTCCGTTTTTTGCGGCTGTTTGCGCTCTGCTTACCCCGCAAGGAATTATAGGCGTGATATGTGTATAACGCTTGGCAAGCGGAATGCCGAGCGCAGTGCAACAGCTTTCACAGAGGACGCTGCTGCCCATTCCCGGAATAAATTATCAATCAGTTGCCTTTTTCGATACCCAGGAGTTGTGTTAGGGCGATGTTACTCTAAGCCGGCATCACACAGGGTCACTCAGTATAGGGTCCCCTTTCAATTCTCTGGCAGACTTTGTACACGTAGCTTTTAAAATTATTCATAAACCCGTCGCTGGCTGTCACGGCTTCAAATGCTTTGCCGTCAAAATTACTTACTGCACTCAAAGGGGTCATACTATTTTCCAGGGCCCGAAATCTGCTAAATGAAAACGGCCGATGTGGCGCAGTGGTAGTGCGACTGCCTGCGACGCAAAGGTTCCGGGTTCGATTCTCGGTAGGACACTCACAAAATTGATATTTATCACTTTGTGAGTTTGTTCCCGGTCTGGTTAGGACATTGCAGGGTGAACCACCTGATTGTTCGAAAAGAAATGGTTCCGTGCTTCGGAGGGCACGTTAATCCGTCGGTCCCGGTTGCTGTCTATGATTACTTAGACGGCGGTCGTTACACAACCATGTCAGAGGTTGCAAAACTCTGACACTAGGGTTCATCGGGTCGTTGAACGACTCGGTGTCCCACACGAACGTGTCAGTGGCGTGGTTTTGGGCGTTTCGTATACTAACTGTTTGCAGTATAGAATATCACGGTGACAATAAAATTACAGTTGAGTGTCGCTGGCATTGCAAGGCTAGTTTGGAGGAAGTATCCGTACTATAAAATATTATAAATCTGATAGTTGGCATATGTGTGTATGTATGTATGTTACCTCTTCACGCTCAAACAGCTTGAGCGATTTAGATGAAATTTGAAACACAGGTAGAGCATAACCTGGAATAACACATAGGCCACTTTTTACCGCAGGAAAACAACTATGACCACGGGAAAATGAGTGGCAACGGGTGAAACTGCTGGGCGTAAATCTATTTAAAAATAAAGATAACTACGTTTTGGTCTAGTAGTTGCCTTTTTGGGCTCTGGATCCAGAGTATGTGAGTTCTATTTCTAGTGCAGAACGAGCAATTTTTATTTTCAGTTGTGACTTTTCAAGAAATAATTGATCGTCTGTAAGAAAGACGGCTCCGTGCTTTAGAGCAGGACCAGGCAGATGACAAACTCTGACTTTTATCTCTTGCGGGGTAGGCAGAGCGCCAACGGCCACAAAAATACGGTCGCTATTGTCTTACAAATATTTGAGGGCCGTTACAGAACGATCGTGTATCACTATAGTGACGGATTGTTAGCCTGTTGCCTAAAATTGTAATACACATGAAACCTCCGACTCGCTTAGTCGCCTTTTACGAAACCCGAGGGAAAAATATGGGGTGATGCTATTCTAAGCCGGCATCACACGGCACACGAAAAGAAAAACTTTGTTTTACAAAAATAAATTATACCGACTTTGGGAAACAAGGGAGCGAAAAGAACAAAGGAATTGTTTCAGTGATCGATCATCATATTACCTTTTGTGAAATTATACAGTTTAATACAAAAACATTGAGATGATGCATTGGCTGGGGAATCGCCGTTTGTTATCTTACTTCGTTTTTATTCCGACCATTCACGATTGAACTCAGAAACGGTAATTCATTTTAATTGATTGTTCGAAAAGAAAGATGGTTCCGGGCTTCGGAGGGCACGTTAAGCCCTAACATAACCATGTCAGAGGCCTACAACTAATAGAAGGCGGATGATAAACTCTGACATCAGGATTCATCGGGTCGTTGGACGACTCGGTGTCACACACGAAAAAGAAGAACAACTTATCAAATCTCATTTTTTTTGTTTTAATAGTCCACTGCTGGACATGGGCCTTCTCCTATCGGGGGGTGCTGCCATACCCACTACGCTTGGCAGGCGAATTAGCAAGCACTGTACAAGATGTTGCATTCACAGGGAACGCTGTTGCCCATTCCCTTGATAATTATCCCTTAGTCGCTTTTTACGACACCCAAGGGTAGGATAGGGGTGATGCTATTCTAAGCTGGCACTACACGGCAACGACTTTGTTATCTTAGTTAGTTTTTATTTCAATCCGCCAGGGCTAAACTCAGGAAAGGTAATTAATTTTAATTGAAAACCTTATCAAACCACTTATTTAATTTATTTTATTGAGTCCAAATGTTCTAAATTGTTCTAGTCTCGCAAACGTTACATACACATTCATACATCAGCCTATAGCAGTCCACTGCTGAACATAGGCCTCCCCCAGGGTACACGATACGGCAAGATATCTCGTTTTTGCCATCCAGTCGCTACCAGTTACATTTTTAAGTAATCAGTCTACCTCACCTGAAGGCGTCCAACGCTACGCTTGCCAAAACGTGGCCTCCATTCGAGAACCCGCTCTCCGCGGATAGTAGACCTTTCCATAGCTCTGTGAGTGACTTACAGCTCCGGCTCCGTAACTGGAGACTGGTAAGACACACTGATCAAACAACTTAGCTTTGAGGCGTGACGAAACTTTCTAAATGCTGCCCAGCCGTTTATATTGTCACAAATAAAACCACCAAAACCGAAAATAGTTGAAACTCACAATAGCTCAATGGATATAACGTTTGCAAGGTATGCCGAAGGTTGTAGGTTTGATTCGCATCGCACTCGTATTAATTTTTCGTTCCGATATTCTCTTTGGTTTCTATATTATTTTGTAAAAGTCTGTAAAAGAAAGCCCGTAATGATGTATGACCGAAAGGGCAGATTCCACGTGGTCTATCTTCATTGTATCGCCCTTTGTCTTTTCAATTAAGAGCTCGTTCAGTTTTTGTTTCCATCGTAAGGGCTTGTTGGTTACAGTATGTGGTATGTTTGCAGGTATCTACTTTTTAGAGTTCCGTACGCAAAGGGCCAAAACGGGTTCTCTTTACAGTTCATGTGTACAATAAATCGTAAATAAATGAAAAGATGGGCGGTTGAAAGTTTTACGGGTGATATGTTTTTATTGCCTCTATAATAACAAATACTAAAAATTTACTTTTAAAATATTTTTGGTATTTATAATATTGATTTTTAAAGAAGTACAATAAAGACGAATAGTCACAGTAATCTATCAGCTACCTGGCAAGAGACAGTTATATGTAGCAGTTTTAATTACTTACCTAGATCCAAAATATTGCTACCTAACAAGTCAAAGAAATTATGGCAAATGAAATTGTTTTGCTTCTTTTCGAGTGGAAGTTTTGAGATTGATTAACGCTTTCGTTCTGGTATTAAATATTTTTCACAAATTCACAAGCTAGTGTCATCAATATTTTTAAAATTCCATAGAGTTTTTAACATAAGGTGTCAAAAATTAATCGAATACGCATCGGCCAATATAGCGCTTCGTAACAGCCACAGTGACAGCCGAAATTGGCAGCCGCGATGTGCCATGGCGACGAAAAGTGAGAGAACCGCCTAATGCCATTGGAGTGAAAACCGGTTTTTTGAACACAACGTAACGCATGCGTCTGTCAGTCAAAAGGAAATTGCCAATTCCAATCTTATTCCCAAAGAAATACGGCTACAGTTGGTTTACGCTGTTTAACGGACGCGTGTGTCAAACGACTTGACAGATGCCTTCGTTCCGTAAACCTATACATGTTGTATGGAAATAAGATTGGAATTCGCAATTTCCTTTCGTCTGACAGAAGCATGCGTTACGTTGCGTTAAAAAAACGGAAAGACGGATGACAAGTGAGTGAACCGCCTTTGTAAACTCCTTTCGTCAACCGGAAATGTATGCCGTGTGTGTGAGAATATATAACCCTAATTAAAATTTTGAAATTGAAATTCTTTATTCAATGTAGGATAGTATTATCATATCACTTATTGACGTCATGAACCGTCATTGTAAAAAAAAGAAATTTATATCACACATTTTTTTTTATAACAATTTTGTAATGTCCTAATAGAAAACCGACTCGGAATAATAACAATAATGAATAATACCCTGCTTTATATTTCATTTTGTAGACTACACATCGGCAGAAAATCAACTAGAGCAGGGTACGTTATTTATTCAACAATTTAATTTTTCCGTCCACAAAATGGCTTGTAACTTTATTGAACGTAAAATAATTAAAATAATAATGAAATGTTCGGAGAAAACCGCTGAACGAAATTGAAGTAAATGAAATAAAAACAGCGCAGTAGAATACAAAGTATGTATACCGTGTGATGCCGGCTTAAAATGGCGTGTGATGCTGGCTTAGAATAGCTTCACCCCAATTCAACCCATGGGTGTCGTAAAAAACGACTAACGGATAAATTCATCCAGGGAATGGGCGGCAGCGTTCCCTGTTAATGCAACATCTTGCACTGCGCTCGCCAATCCGACTGCCAATCGTGATGAGTATGGCAATACCTTCCGACAAGGGTTAGGCCCATGTCCAGCAGTGGACTGTTGTCAATCGCCTGTCAGTGGGATTGTTTTGGTAATTTCGTATTCTGCTAACAGTTTGAAGTATAAAAAATCATAGTGGCATTATGATGTCAGTTGAGTGTCACTAGCATTGCAAGGATAAATATACATATATAAGATAATCTGGGCCCAGGTGGTTCAGCCTATTCTTACCAAACTAGGAACGAATTCACAAAGTAATCGGTATCAACTTTGAGCGTTCCCCTCGAGAATCGAACCTGGAGCCTCCGGATCCTGAAACAAACGGCCAGACTACTAGACCACGGAGGCAGTTAGTTGATGAAATTAAAACCGCACAATAAACAAAACTGAAAACTCTGGAAATTACACCGCAGCGGTGGTGGGGGGAGCTCAAGTTTCACGAAAATCTATGTGAACTTTGTAGCGGGGGTATTAATAGCCCAGTATGACTTGCTTTTCATGTGTCACAAATATTAAAGTCGTTTATTATTGGCTTATAGCTAGGCCACGTTAAGCCGTCGGTCCTGGTTGCTGTTTATGATTAGTAAGACAGAGGCCTTCTTGTAGTACGCGGTTGAAACACTCTCGACACCGAGGTTCATAGGGTGTTTGGAAGACTCGGTGTCCCACACGAAAAGAAGTAGGAGAAGACTTATAGCTATCGGACCATCGGCCGAAGCCAATTCATTATTTTGTGTCTTTTTAGGTATACCTATGCCAACCTACTTTAAAAAGTAGTTACTCCACCGACAAGAGTTTGACTTTTAAATTTGAAAAAGAAAAAGTACTCGAATTGGGTTTTTACGCTGTGTAAACTGTCACATAAGCAATAGTGGTATATTATATAGTATTAATTTAATTCGGACACTAAAAAATACTTGATAAGCTACCATATCGACAATTTGCTCAAGCGTAAGAAAGGTTTTCAGACACAAAACGCAATCGCACAAACAATTGCGACTTTAGAATTTTTGTATGCTATGTCCTCAAATAATGGCAGCCGTATTGGACTATTAAGGCCATTGGTTGAGAGAACTGTAGGAAAACGTAGTAGGTATTAAATGTTATATTGTTTATGTACCTACATCACACCCTTCTATCAACGCGGCCTTCGGTCGGAATCGGAACGAGACGGAAGACCGAGTTGCTCGAAGAATAGAGATCAGTGCTCGAAGATCACGCTTTATCACTTGCGGGGTTTTCAAACCGTAAACGGCCGTTAAAATCGTTATATTTCGTCATCACTACGTTTGGAAAGGTATTTTTACACGACTGTCCAACCAAAAAAGGAGTGTTATGTTTTTAGAGTTCATGTATGTATGTATGTGCGATTCTTTAAAGGGCTAACTCATTAACCGCTGAACAGATTCGAATGGAAATTGTATCGGAAGAATCATTACATTATCAGAGTGTCATAGGCTAGAATTTATCTCAGAAAGCAGTAGTGTTTTTGAAATTTTCAATTTATTATGCTTGTCATAAGTCATAATACTAACGCGATACTTGATTTTGTTATATTGTCCGTTATTTATTTTAAGTGAGTATCGCGGTAAGAATTTTGAGTCATGAGGTATTTTCATTTCAAGAAAATTTGTTCATTGTACTGGGTCAGTTTTTCAGCTCAATGGCAACCTTCGACACCAGCGAGAGAGAAGTAGAGTGATGCTATTCTAAGCCGCATCACACGGCATTCATTATCATTTTAAAACAGTTTAATTTATAGCATCAGCAACCAACAGTGCACTACTAGACATGGTTCCTCCGGGGTGATAGGAAGGTTTGCAAGCGCAGTGCAGAGTATTGTATTTCACATGAATTTCAATCTCTTCTCTCTTTTCGTGTGGGACACCGAGTCGTCCAACGACCCGATGAACCCTGGTGTCAGAGTTTTTCAACCGCCTACTACTAGTAGTAGTAAGCCTCTGACATAGTTGTGTAACGACCGCCGTCTAAGTAATCATAGACAGCAACCGGGACCGACGGCTTAACGTGCCCTCCGAAGCACGGAACCATTTCTTTTTCGGACAATCAGGTGGTTCATCCTGCAATGTCCTAACCAGACCGGGAACAAATTCACAAAGTGATAAATATCAATTTTGTGAGTGTCCCACCGAGAATCGAACCCGGAACCTTTGCGTCGCAGGCAGTCGCACTACCACTGCGCCACATCGGCCGTCTAAATTTCAATGACAAGCACCTTCATGCCTCATCCATCATTTTCTACATCCCAGCCGCTTAATTTATGGGTAAAGTTTACGACTCGAAACAACGACTTCTTGACAAAGGGCAATGAGTGTCATAAAATTATCCTCTTTATGTATATTGCCCTCAATTCGGGATACAAATTCTTTTAACTTACCTTAAATTAGCGCTGTCAGGTTTAGAAAAGGATAAAAGTCATCTAATTCCTATCATTATTAATAATGTTTTCCGTATTTTCTAGTCAATTTAGATGACACGTATTTATTTGTCAATTTATAAGACATGGCGTGACTAAGATATCTCCTTTCTTCTAAACGTATTTGACGGAAGTGACAGCACTTTAAGCTAAGTTAAAAGAATGTATATTTGAGTTGAGGCCATTGTGTACCGTGCCGTTTATTTGAGTAAGAGAAGCAAACATAGCGTGAATTTTGGCCTATTACCAAGGAGCACAAATTGATAATAAAACTTGGTATAATTCGACCAGGCTCTTATCATCAAACAAATAAAATAAAATAGTATAGTAAAAACTACGAGCCTAGTTTTTACAAAGACATATTTTTTCTCCTACATACAAGTCACACCTTTATACCTTGTGGGGTAGGCAGAGCGTTATTTGCCGAAAAATGCAGTCGCAATTACCAAGTCGGACAAATATTTGAGGATTTGGGAAAGAAAAATCGTGTTTCACTTTAGTGACAGATTGTCAGTCTGTCCCTAATATTGTAATACACATGAAACCCTCGAGCCCATTAGTCGCCTTTTACGACACCCGCTTGAAAGAAAAGGGGTGATGCTATTCTATGCCAGCATCAAACGGCAACGTTAAACCGCATTTTACACACACACACACACACATAACGCGCCTATAATCCTTTGCCGGGTAGGCAGAGCGAAAAACAGCCGCAATAAACGGACATTTACGCCACGTCTGACAAATATTTGAGGTTCATTCGGAAAATGTGTATCGCCATAGTGACAGGTTGTCAGCCCATCGTCTAAAATTGCAATACACACCCGCGAGTCCCTTACTCGCCTCTTACGACTCCCAAGGGAAAGAAATGGGGTGATGCTATTCTAAGCCGGTATCACACTGCCTTATAAATTAGGTTCGATATGTTTTTTATCCAAACTGAGTCAACTTTTGGCAGAATCAGCCTTACTAAATGTCAAATTTCATCATTCTCAATTTTGTCGTCTCACCTAATTGAAACAAATACGCCCTTGACGGAGGGCAATAAGCTAAGGCAATAAGGGTTGGGGTCGCAACAATAATAATAATAATATCCTGATTATGTTACTGTGGCCTCCGCGTAAGAGTTTAATTATGTTTTCTACATGGAGTAACAAAAATACCCGATAGCCAAAAAGCCGAGAAGAGGTCATGAAACTGAATAACTTTCCCTATGGAACATGGATCGAAATATAAAAATATAATTGGACCCGCCATACAAAATTGCCGATGAGCTGGTTACTTTTCTATGGGAAGTCTATTTATTTTGCTTCATATTATATTTTGACCTATGTTTCATTGGGAAAGTTGGTCAGTTGCAATACCTTGAGCAGCTTTCGGCTTCTTACACTCTTTTTAATACTCCTTGTATGAACTGGAACGTTGTTAATCATTGGATTGGAAAATAATACTAGTACCTACTCGTAACTGTAGTTCGTAAAATGATACATATAGGGTCAATTAGATAACTGTGTATCACTATAGTGACAGTGGGTCAGCTTATCGCCTAAAATTGCAATACACATCTAACCTTCGAGTCCCTTAGTCGCCTCTTACGACACCTATGGGTAAGAAATGGGGTGATACTATTCTAAGCAGACAACACACCGCAAAAATGATATTTTTGAATTTGTAATTATAAGTATCTTACATTGACAAAAAAAAAATAGTTTGAGTTTTGAAGCATCCTGAATCTACCGATTTTTGGGCAGTTCTCCCACTTGTCGTCCGTCGCTGCGTATTTTTAACACACTGTAACGCATGCGTCTGTCAGACGTAAGAAAATTGCAAATTCCGATCTTTTTCACATACGAATACGGCTTCCTAATAGCCGTATTTGTGGGAGAACCACCTAAAATACAGTTTTGTAAATCGTAATACATAGATATTTCTTTTGCTAGAAGTCGAGTCAAATAATTTTCCTACTAGATTATTTCCTATTAAGAATTTATTCGTTTAGAATTTATCGTAGCAGAAATCAGACGTTTCAATACATTGTTATTGCTTATGAATATATTATTACACCTATATATTAATACCACGTAATTCCAGCTTAGAAAAGCATCACCCCAACACTACCCAGTGTCGTAAAGAACAACTGAAGAATTTATTCCTCCAGGGAATGGGCAGCAGCGTTCCCTGTTAAAGCAAACTTGCACTGCGCTCAGCAATCCGCTTGCCAAGCGTGGCGAGTATGGCAATACCTTCTAATAGAGTTCCGGAACATCTTATAATTTTGTCGCGTTATAAATGTAAACACAGTTTTCCAAATGTCCCTCAAATATTTGTCAGACGTGGTATAAATGTCCGTTTTCTGCGGCCGTTTATGCTCTGCCTATCCCGCAAGGAATTATAGGCGTGATATGTGTATATAATGTATGTGTATAAATGTAAAGCTTGTCGATTTCCGGGAGAAGATTAGTCGGTGGATTTCATTTTAGCACAGATTAAATATTGTGGTCGGTGATATCACGGTAAGTTTTTTCAGCGGATAAAAATTCTCCATTTATTTAAAAAGATCAACCAGTGGCGAGATAATTCCCTAGATGGTTAAGGCCGCACGCTCGCTTACGCGGTTACACGCGCGGGCCAGCCCGCGCGTGAGGCCGCGCGCGGTCTCGCGGGATCCGCGCGGCGGTCTGACATCGCCGCCATTATTACCCGTCCAAATTTAGAAGGCGCATAGTGCCTAGGTATTGTAATATGGCAAGTGTCGTCGTGTTCGTACGGGTTATACTATGTCGCGGGTTGCTGAAGCCGCGGCGCGGGTGACCGCAGGCCGCGTCACGGGGCGCCAATCTTGTGTTTTGTCAAATCTGGCCCGCGCGGGACGTCCCGCGCGTGAAACCGCGTGAGCGAGCGTACGGCCTAAGTCAAGTTGCTGCTGAATCAAGTATACCGGCCGGTATGCTTTAAATTTTAATTTTTCAAAAATATTAAAGTCGTTTATTTTTGGAATATAGTATTCTGGCAAACGGCCTAACCCAATTTATAATTTTGAGTGATTTTAGGCATATGCTAACATACATTCGTTTGCAGTGGATAAAAACGACTAAAACTGGGGCTACCATACGGAAAATTTACGCAAGGGTAAAATATAACACAACATGTAATATGATCTTTACAGACACACAACGCTATCGTACAAAAAATAAGTGACTTTAGAGTTTTTGTAAGTTATGCCCTTCTTCTTCTTCTTCTTTTTTGTGTGGGACACCGAGTCGTTCAACAACCCTAAATATGCCCTACTATAATGCCAGCTATTCCGGACTTATACGTATTAGATTTTTTTTAAACAGAAAGTAGTAAAACAATATTGCTTTTCTAGATAAATCAAAGACAAAGGATTAAAAACCTGCACCATAACCATAACGTTTTATAATCGAAATATAAAAGTTATCGCAAGAAAATAATGATTCGAACCCGAACTTTTCGTAAATAAGCGAAAATGAACCATTATCGCGTAACGACTTAGTTGTTCGCGCGTAACGACTGTCGTTTGCACTGTTGCGTTCGAAATTCAAAAACAAAGAGATTTCCGGCGTAATCACAGCTGTAATCCCTGGCGACATCTGCATCCGGTTCCGGTTCGCGCCTAATCGCCAGCGTTTAGAACTAAAATAAAACAAATTAAATATCAAAAATTCGCCAAGTTGATATTAGCCGTGTGATGTTGGCTTAGAATAGCATCACCTCATTTCTTCTCCGTGGGTGTCGTAAGAGGTGGCTAAGGGACTCGAGGGCTACATGTGTATTGCAATTGTAGGCGATGGGCTGACAACCTGTCACTATACTGATACACAATTTTCTGAACCACCCTCAATTGTTTGAAAGACTTGGTGTAAATATCAGTTTTTACGGCCTATCCCGCAAGAAATATAGGCGTGATATACATACATGTATGTAAATATTAAAAGAAACTTAGCTCCTGAAAAGCTGAACCTCACAAGCTCCGTATATGATATTGCGATTCGTGGTTACGTGTGTGAGAGAACCGCCTTTACTCCCTTTGGGACTGAGCTAACAGTCACAACAGTCCACTGCTGGACATGGGTCTGTTAGGGTTTCTGAAATACTCACCACGCTTGGCAGACCGATCAGCGAGCGCAGTGCAAGATGTTGCATTCACAGGGAACGCTGCTGCCCATTCCTCATATGATTATCCCTTAGTCGTCATTTTTATGACACCAACGAGTGTAACTGAAGTGATGCTATTCCAAGCCAGCACCACACGGCTAGCTTTGTACATTAAGATTTAATGTCATTCAGTCCTTGCCTTCAAAACTCTATACTTACTGCAACATTTTGTTGCAATACTTATCTGCATTCTGCCTACTTATAGGTGAAGTTTTAGCCAAAACACCAAGAAATGCAAATAAAGAAATCACAATTCGAGTTGGCATGTTTTTAAAAAGCTAATATTTATTATAGGCTTTCCGTGTGCGATACAATGCGACATAAAAACAATTTGAATTTGAAACGTATATGATTGAGAATCAACTTATATTTTTCAAGGTAAGGCTAAACTCAACATTTAAACGGTTGACGACCTGCTTAAAGAATCGCCATTTGTTAAAAAACGGTTTCAAACATAAAATACATTTCAAAACTAAATACGTCTCTAGAGGGAGTAAAGTAATTTGCCGAAATGAGACAGTGATGGAGTCCGCAGAGGTTAAAATATTAAATTAAATCGCACCTTCAGCCAGTGAGCAGAAAAAGAAGACATTGCGTCGCCACTTGGCTATGAGTGGGTTGAAGTGGGGCCACGAGCACAACGATAAATGGGAGGTTATAATTTTAAACACGACGACACACGGGGCACCTAGCCTACACTCAGTGAGCAGAAAAATAATACATTGCGTCGCTATGGTGTGAAGTGAGGCCATAGGGAAGGTAACCAAACAGCGAATATAAGAATTATGACTGTGTGTAGCCGCAGCCAGTATCCGCAGTAGCATTTTCCTTGTTGAATATTGCTTGGAATACGAAAATAAACGAGTAGATAATTATGATATTTATTGGACTGCCATAATGAAGTTATTACTTGTTCTATGTTTTCCACTGAAAAATACTTTAAGGCCAAAAATACCATAAGTATTATTTCAAAAGGTATTAGAGCGGCTGGAAATATCTGGTTATCTCATGAGCGAGACTAAAAACCGACTTTAACTGTAGTCGCAACCTTTGTGGCCCCAATTTAATACTGGCGACACGCGGGAGATCTAATTAGGAGCCAGCAAGCTGTGTACGAATATACGTATAACTACAGAATAGGTCCAATTCTATGCTCTAGGTCTTCTAGCTTCTGCGCATATAGCTAAGTCCTTTGAGCCTGAGAAATACGGAGTGCGGCTCTTCGAATAATGTCTCTCTATCCTCTATCAATCTCTATAAAGGTAGGTATAGTGTGTTCGTCTAGGTACTAGATACATACATACAATTAATTGCAAGACACATAATAACCCTCGAGTCCCTTAGTCACCTCATACGACACCTACGGGAAAGAAATGGGATGATGCTATTCTAAGCCGGCATCACACGGTGTAGGTACTTGTCTTGTCAAATTTGACAAATCAGTTTTACGACTTTACGACCAAATTTTAGTGTAATGTAAGTGGTGACAATACTAAAACACCGACCTTTTTCAATAAGCTGAGTTAACGGGGTGTAAGGGACAGCCCTCCGAATACTGAGAGGGTACATGCAGACCATGAAACTGAACAACATTTTTCTAGGAACATATGACAGGAAACGACCTCCCATACAAAATCAAGATCAACTGACTGCAATAGCTATGAGAAGTATTTTTTTTGGCCTTTCCTTAAATATTTTTCCATGGGAAGTTGTTCAGTTTGATAGTCTGAATCAGACAGCCCTCCGAATACTTATAGGGTGTATTGCAATTCTAGGCGATGGGCTGACAACCTGTCACTATGGCGATACACAATTTTCCGAATAACCCTCAAATATATGTCAGACGTGGCGTAAATGTCCGTTTTTGCGGCTGTTTACGCTCTGCCTACCCCGCAAGGGATAATAGGCGCGATGTGTGTATGTGTATGTATGAGATAAGACTCCAAGACATATTTTAAGGCGCGAAAGGTTGCAATTTTAGAAAAAAGTGCAAAATTTCTACCGCGGGCAAGACTTGAACCTGCGACTTTCGCTATCACTAGTGGCGATGCCATTTCCACCTGGGCTAGCTAACGCGGCTCATCCATTCCCAGTGAATTTCGCAAGTGTATCTTGATGCCAATAACGCGTGTGTGAGATATGTGTAGTGTAGTGTATTAATGTGAATACACTCTTAATGATATATTTCCGGAATTCCATGTTCTAAGCTTGAAAATATTAATAATCGTCAGAAGAAAAAATTATGTAGGTAAATATACATTTATGGAAACTATAAAACTGTAGTGAGAAAAGTTGATCTGCAAAAACTTGAAGTGTAACATTTTACAAACTGGGACACTTGTGAAACTTTGCCGTAAGTTCCCTCTGGGTAAAATTATATGAGACCGGTAGCGGTGGGACAAGCTTTTGGAAATAGCGTTTTTTAAGCGTCAACGCTGTGTCGAGCGAGACGGCCGCGCTAGCTAGATTCGGTAAGATTCAAGAGCAGCGCTGCGTGACGCGGGAAGGACAATCCGACGATATATTTCCGGAATTCCATGTTCTAAGCTTGAAAATATTAATAATCGTCAGAAGAAAAAATTATGTAGGTAAATATACATTTATGGAAACTATAAAACTGTAGTGAGAAAAGTTGATCTGCAAAAACTTGAAGTGTAACATTTTACAAACTGGGACACTTGTGAAACTTTGCCGTAAGTTCCCTCTGGGTAAAATTATATGAGACCGGTAGCGGTGGGACAAGCTTTTGGAAATAGCGTTTTTTAAGCGTCAACGCTGTGTCGAGCGAGACGGCCGCGCTAGCTAGATTCGGTAAGATTCAAGAGCAGCGCTGCGTGACGCGGGAAGGACAATCCGACGACTCATTTCCGGAGTACATCTACTTAGGCAAGATGCGCCTTCTAAATGCGGCTCCGTGCAGTACACTTGACACAGCGTTGGCGCTAATGGTGTCTCAATTTTCTTTATTTCCTGGAAATTGGGTGAAATGGTTCCCGCCTAGTGGAGCTGATCAGCTCCGCAGACGTCCCAACCCGAGGAAGAAGAAGGAATGGTGTCTCAAACTTGCTAATATCGTAATAGGACACTGAGTCGGGAATGGACCCTATGATCAACATAATATTCTTTCCTCCCCTTACTCCTTCTCCTCTCCTTATGATACCCTGGTAACAACCTTGTATAGGTTTCAGATTAATTAAAGACTTTTTCTATCTGTAATTTTTCGAGCTTTTAATAATGTCATACCTACGTCAAACCATACGCTGTTGTTGTGCTATGTTGAAATTGTTATTTGAGTCATATTATATACCTACGTTCGTTTCTATGGAGAGAATCTTTTTCAGATTTGCTCAGCACCATCTGAGTACCTTCCTTTCCCATTACCTACCTATTTATAAACCATATTTTTATGTTGTCCTGGTAGCCAGCTCAAACGGAATTCACGTGAAACCGCATTTTAACGCCGATAACTGAGGATTTAGTTGCAATATTAAGCAAAGATTTTGCTTGATTCTTTAAACTTGGTCAACAGTAATTCAACAGAATTACTGTTACACAAATGTTCACAGAAACACGTGATGTGTTCAAAGCATCGCTTCAGCACGAACGCCTTAATGCCATTTTATTATGATTCATTATTGCTTTGCTCCTTTTTGCTTTGCTCCTTCTTTTTATGTTGTCCTGGTACCCAGCTTAGGCGCGCTCCGACTAAACCGCGTTTTAAAGCCAAATTTTCATGCATTATCTAGGTTTTTAGGGACCTCCGACAAAATCGCTTATTTCACCAAAACTTGGCAAACAGAAATTCTGCTGCAAAGTTGTTCACTGAAACACGTGATGTGCCGAGCATCGCTCCAGCACGAACGCCCTAATGCCATTTTATTATGATTCATTATTGCTTTGCTCCTTCTTTTTATGTTGTCCTGGTACCCAGCTCAGGCGCGCTCTGCACTAAAAAGCGTTTTAAAGCCAATTTTTCATGTATTATCTAGGTTTTTAGGGACCTCCGACAAAATCGCTTATTTCACCAAACTTGACCAACAGAAATTCTGCTTTAAGTTGTTCACTGAAGCACGTGATGTGCCGAGCATCGCTCTAGCACGAACGCCCTAATTCCGTTTTATTATGATGCATTATTGCTATGCTCCTTCTCTTTATGTTGTCCTGGTACCCAGCTCAGGCGCGCTCCGCACTAAATCGCGTTTTAAAGCCAATTTTTCCTGTACTGTCTAGGTTTTAGGGACCTCCGACAAAATCGCTTATTTCACCAAACTTGGCCTACAGAATTTCTGCTGCAAAGTTGTTCACTGAAACACGTGATGTGCCGAGCATCGCTCCAGCACGAACGCCCTAATGCCATTTTATTATGATTCATTATTGCTTTGCTCCTTCTTTTTATGTTGTCCTGGTACCCAGCTTAGGCCAAATTTTCATGTAATAGCTAGATTTTTAGGGACCTCTGACAAAATCGCTTATTTCACCAAACTTGGCCAACAGAAATTCTGCTGCAAAGTTGTTCACTGAAACACGTGATGTGCCGAGCATCGCTCCAGCACGAACGCCCTAATGCCATTTTATTATGATTCATTATTGCTCCTGGAATCGGTGGTATTACTCGCATTACTCTACTGACCCATTTGTAGAGTTTTATGTCCGATCCGGCATTAAGTAGTTTTATTTTGTTTTTGTTGTTACGGTTTTGAAGAAAAACTCACATCACCTATCCCTTGTGGGGTAGGCAGAGCGTAAACTGTGTATAACGGACATTTACGCCACGTCTAACAAACATTTAAGGGTAATTTAGAAGTTAGTGAAATTTTGTCAGCCCATTTCCTAAAATTGCATTACACATATAGCCCTCCACTCTCTTCGGGGAAGAAATGCGGTGATGCTATCTAAGCCGGCATCACACATTATTTAAAATAATAATGATATTGAGAACACATCCTTACTGAAAATAAAAATAACGATTATGATGATGTAAAAAATAAAAAATACACTTCCGTAAACAATATAAAGACATGTCAAGCAGACATTTTCGAGATGTCATACTGCTTCTTACTTTTACTATGTCTGCAGCTACTGCCATCTGATCTTACAAACCTGAGGCGACCTAATTTGAGGCTTTCTGAGGCTAGCGTCTTCGGTGGTTAAGCCTCTCCAACCAAGAGCCTGAGATGTTCGGGTTTGATGAATAAATAGATTTGAGTAAGTAAATTGTGTGTGTTGTCATGACATATTTATTAAATGGGTACTTTTCTATCTGACAGTTCTCGACATCTTATTATTATTTCAAACCTGATGGCGTTATGTTAAGTTTCGAGATTTTGACATTTGAGTCACAAATACATATTTTTCCTTTGTGCACTTTCATAACTAAGATTTACATAACTAGCTACGAAAAGACACTTTTAATCACTGATTCGTAACTGGTCACGAATAAACACTGTTTTATTCTTCGTTCGTAACTTTTCGTAACTAGCTACGATATGACACTGTTAATTACTGTTTTGTTACTAAGTAATTAATGTATTTAATTACATTTCTTTGGAGATAATCTTTTTGACGTATAGTATAGTCGTAAAATAAGCTACTTCCATTTGCTTTACTGGGTAGTTAATAAAATGCGAAATATATGTTAATAAATTATTACTATTATTCTTAAAATAACATGCAAAGTTATTTATTATTTATAATTAGCCTGAGAGATTAACTGCTGGGCGAAAGCCTCCGCGGTCTTCCATTTATTGGAACCTAGTGCCAAAAAATGTACTAGTGTTTTTTTTTGTAAGGCATAGATAAAATAATGTATGCATCTGCCTATAATTTGATTTGTTTATGTTTTATTTATTTATACAAATAGGCTATACGGTCTTGGGTACAAGTCCCGACAGGCGCTGATATTTTTTCAATATCTTATTTTCAATTATATAGAATTTGTAATTGCCTTTCGTCTGACAGACGCATGCATTTTAAAATTACGCAGCAACCGACGTCAATTGAGGGGGACCATCTGACCCTTGAATGCATAGATTTTTTTCCCAACTCTACTTTTCCCATTTTACATGTTAATCTAAAAATCAAACATACTTTTTATGAAAAATATACGAGGACTTTTACTAGTTGACTTGTTTAAAATTATCGATCTCAATTTTTTAACAAAGCATTTAAATAAAGTGGTCAACTAAGCAACTACTTATCTATTAACCTACGACATAATTAAACTGAACGTAATTTCATAACCTATTATTAAGTATGTCCACAACATAAATTACTTTCAAAAATTCTATTATAATTTTAGCCAATCATGCAACGCAAAAGCGAAATTGATTATTAATTAAACTGTCGTTACCAACAGCCCTGCGATTAAATTATTAAGTATTTTATTTATTTTTAGAGTACCTTTTCGTGTAATGGATTTTCCCGTGAGAATAATCGTTAGGGGTCTGAAACAATTTGAGAAACATAATTATACAGGCTAATAAGCTGGATAACCATACATAAATTACATTCATATATCACGCTTATATCCACCGCAGGGTAGGCACAGCCACGTCTGACAAACATATCAAGGTCATTCAGAATATTGTATATCGCCATAGTGACAAGTTATCAGCCCATCGCCTGAAATTGCAATTTGAATCTTCGAATTACTTAGGCGGCTACGACACCCCCTGGAAAGAAATAGGGTGATGCTATACTAAGCCGACATCATACAGCAAAATAGGTAGGTACTTATATTAAATGTAACTTAATGATTCTTTTTTACTTTTTTAAACTATTTCATATACCCTACCAGAACAAAAGGTATGGCGTGTACATAAAATACAAAAGCCCTTATGTAATATTGTAAAACAAAGAAAAAATCCTTGCCAAACAAAATGCACAAAAAACAGTTCGATGGCAGGAACCAACAGGAACCAAACGAGACAGTCTTTGTCAGAGTTCCTTTGTGTGGGAACCTTTGACTTGGTGACGTCAGTGGGTAATCCGATTACTTAACATTGGTGCATTGAAAAAATATTGGTTATTTCAGAGATCCATCTATACTGGTTATTCTTTGTGACTGAATGGAGAACCAGTATTATGTTGATACCATAAATGGGTTACCTGCTCAGTAAATCTTTTGATCCAGATTTTATGAAAATGTGTCCTGTATGCCGAGAATGAACATTTTATGTAACTCAGGCGAAAAATTGCCGTGTGATTCCGGCTCAGAATAGCATCACCCCATTTCTTTCCCGTGGGAGTCGTAAGAGGCGACGATAAGACTTGAGGGTGTGTATTGCATTTTTAGACGATGGGCTCACAACCTGGCACTATGGCGATACACAATTATCCGAATGACCCTCAAATGTTTGTCAGACGTGGCGTAAATGTCCGTTTTTTGCGGCCGTTTACGCTCGAGATATATGTATGTATGTATGTATCTATAGGTACTGGTTATTCTTAGTAACTGAATGGAGAACCAGTATTGTATTGCTACCATAAATGGGTAACCTGTAACCTGCTGAATAAATCTTCTGATCCAGATTTTATGAAAATGTGTCCTGTATGCCGAGAATGAACATTTTATGTAACTTAGGCGAAAAATTCGAGAACTTTCTGTACGTGAGTTTCGATTTAATCTTCTTGGTTCGTATAATCTTTAGTTCGGACTAATAGGAATCGATACAGTTTTTCACAGTATTGGTTTAATGGGACTTCGAACAAACGTTATGGTTGCTGAACACTGAACAAGGCTTCAGCAATCTTATTCCTTGCGGGGTAGGCAGAGCTAATGCAGTGATAATGAACATTTACGCCATGTCTGACAATTATTTGAGAGTAGAATACCACATTTTAAAACACTTCTCCTGTTAGGTAGGTATAACAATTTATTTACCTGGTAGGTATACAAATATTGAAAACCTTGCAAAATTTTTAATCCTGTACGCGCTTAAAAATTTTGCAAGTTTTCAAAAATATTTGTGAGTAATTCAGAGAGCTATGTATCACCATATTGACAGGTAGTCAGCCAATCGTCTAAAATTGCAATACAAATGTAACCATCGAGTTCATCGGATAAAAATGGAGTGTTGCTATTGTAAGCCAACATCACACGGAAACAATGTATGTAGGTAGTTTATTCTCACAAAGACCTCTTCACCACATAGAGATTTATTTACTCGCAGCGGCTCACGTCCGCGCGCTCATTTTCGCTCATTCCGCAAAATCCTGCTCGATTCACTACACACAACAAATAAATCAAGACTGCCACTGGAACGCCGGCCGTGCCAAATGTAACGGGTACACACGGCGCGATTTTATCAGACCGCCTGTAGGCGGAGATCGGGACTGCCGTGACAGCAAATATTATATTATTTACTCCGTACAAGACATTTTGTGCGTGTTGTTGGATTTTCTATTGGTGATTTGGAAGAATGTCACAAATTTGCCCGCACGGCCTGTAATTTGTCCTCCTGCTCAGTAACGTAAAAGAAAATACTATATTATTGTAGTCAACTAGTAACAGGCTTGATATTTCCTTTATTGGCAACTATTTAACATACATCCGTACACTGAACTATCGCCACGTATCAATAATATTTGAGGGCATTTTCATATCATGTAATGCTGTAGTGACAGGTGGTAGCCTGTCGCCTGAAATTATAATATACATGAAGCCCTTGAGTCTCTAGCCTCTTACGTGTCGTAAGAAATGGAGTGATGCTTTTCGAAGCCGGCATCACACGGGGACTCATTTAATAACAATATTTTACGTTGAATTAAAACATGATGCGTACTTACTAGAATACGGTCATTACAGGTCATTTCACCGTGGGGACCAATAGTTGAAGGCACTTCGTAGACCCAAAACAAATCTACGGTCTTTTTGGACGCGATCAGTTTTCGGTAACGAATAGAAATTAACTTAACCGTATTTGATAATAAAGCCAATATAAGACATCGCTGCTGGCCGCAGGACCCCGGAGTCATTTACTTGTTCCGGGCAATATCGACTTTAGGTATTTAAATTTTGATAAAGTTCCAATAGCTCTAGTCAATATTGAGCTGGCCAGCCCTTTGGCACCCCAATGAAATCGCACCGTGTAAACCGTTCCCGTTCAAAATTAACCAACCGCTGAGTGGGATAAATTAATCTGACTTTGACGGATTGCAGCACGACAAGAGATGCGCGGTAAATCTCGGAGGCGTCCTAATGTGTTCCACATTTGAAATCAAAATAAAATATGGCGTCTTATTGAGTTCGTACGTCATAATTACACTGATGAAACGTAAATTACATGATAATGGTGGTTATTTATTGTATTACAGCGAATAATTTGTCGTGGTTTATTTTTAAGTGCAGATACAAACAAGCTAAAAATTATTTGTCCTTATAATTAAAGATGGGCGATATTGCGGTTCGAAACAGCCACCATCCAAATGGCAACCTGTGACATCCGCAATTTGATGCGGCGACCGGTCCGGTGTTTTGTTTAGGATTTTGCAAATCGCTTTTTTCAAAAAGCGAGATCCGGCTTAATCATTGGAAAATCTTATGTTGCGTGTAAGAACTGCCAAAAGAATATTTCAAATGCGAGTCTACAAACAACCGAAATGAACCCATTAAGGCACGTGCCTTTGATTGCTTAACCACAAAAACAAAAATTCTCACAATAAAACGATTTGTGTTGTGTATTGTTTTTTTGTGATGAGAAACAGATTTGCAAACTCAATAAGTGTAAACTCAACATGTACTTAGAAAACCCGTGAGTGGTTTGGGTACCGTAAAAAATACAGCAATGTATACGTATGGTTACTATGCAGAAGTATTATATTATCTGTGGTGTGGTGCAGTAACGGAAAAATTTGGTACCGAAATGTTTTGATATCGTAATATATCGGTTATACGATCCCTGATAAATAGGCACAAGATATGAAGGTACTATAGCTGTTTTCATATTTCTGAGACAACACTTTCAATAGGCGCAATTATGAATGAAAAGCTAGCAATACCTATATACCTAGATAAACACATAAATACACATATCACGCCTAATACCCTATACCTACCGTTAAATACGGTCGCAATCGCCACGTCTGGCAAATATTTGAGGGTCGTTTCAGAGAAAAATCGTGTATCACTATAGTGACAGTTATATACAGTCAAAGCTAATGGCTTCCTTATCGCTACAAGCGATCTCTTCCAGACAACCTTTGGGTAGAGGAGAAAGTATAGAAAAACACAGCAGTGCGAGAGAACAAGTGAAATATTTATAAGTGTACAGTTTTGAAATTAAGTTCATTAAAACCTAATTTTAAAATAAGTTTGATGAAAATTGGATCGTTCTGAGGTGAACTCGCTAAATTGCTTCTGCCGAATTAGTAAAATACCAAAGCGGTTGGAATTCATATTTCCAGTGAAGGTTTATTAACATTTTCCTCAGAGGTTTGCAATTTGTTTGAATGGTTAGCACAAAATTATGTCTTTTATTGTCAATTGGCTGGGCTTAGCGACTACATTTATTTTAAGATACCTATCTGAAGGGTTGAATTCATTATGGGCTGATTTTATGTGACTTAAAAGCAAACTCGAAGAAATCAGTGCTATAATTATAATTTTTGAAAACTTGCAAAATTTTCAAGGGTGGACAGGATTTGAACCTGCGACTTTCGTCATTACTAGTGACGACGCCTCTTCCATCTGGTATTAGTTGCAAAACTAACCCGGTAGATGGAGCCGTGCCACGTGTTGGTATTGAATACACTTGTGAAATTGGCGGGTAAGGAACGAACTGCGGTAGACCAGATAGAAGAGACGTCGTCACTAGTACGAAAGTCGCAGGTTCAAATCCTGTCCGCGCTTGAAAATTTTGCATGTTTTAAAAATTGTATACCTAACACGGGAAGTGCTTTATAATTTTGTATTTGCTTTAATTATAATTAATTAATACGCCACGAAGATTTTATAAAATTTATTATGGAAGGAAGGATTGATTGAAAACGAGGAAGAGGAAGACCACAGAGAAGTTATTGGAACCAATTAAAAGAGGCCTACTAGTGGTAGTAGGCGGTTGAAAAACTCTGACACCAGGGTTCATCGGGTCGTTGGATGACTCGGTGTCCCACACAAAAGAAAGTAGACTGGGTCAGATCCCAACTATGAAGTGTGAGTTTTTTTTTTACAAATTGTTAATCTGTGTCAGAATGAATTTTGCGCAGGTATGAGAGACAACTCTCCAAATATTGAGAGTGTGCATTCAGACCATGAAACTGAACAACTTTTCCATATTAATATATTTCAGTAAACATCAAAGTTATTTTGACTCCACATAGTAAAGGTAGTCAGCTAATCAGGTTTTGTATGAAAGGTCCATTTATTTTGGCGGTTCCTTACATAATGATGTGTTATCTTGTGTGCAATAAACAGTTTAATAAATTAATAAAAAATAAATAAATGTTCCCTGAGGAGACTTGTTCAGTATCACCACATTGGGATATCCAAAGAAGAGTAGTTCAACTTGAGCACACACACACAACACACTCACATATCACGCCTAGCATCCCTTGCGGGGTAGGCAGAGCGTAAACGGCTGCCAAAAACACATACACACACGCCCGACCGAGCTATACGTATACGACTACTACATAGAATCAAGAATTGAGTATCAAGAAATCGAAAAAATTTATACCTAGAAATCTAAATATCATTAAATTATGATGGAATTTATTGTTTTCTTACTGTAATAAATAGCATTATGGTACCTAAGTGTGATATCACTTAAAATCGCGTCCGCAAAACCAATTTGTTGACATTCTTGCTAAATGTAGGTAGATTTAAGCGAAAAGGTGCTCGAGTTGCACCTTGTGATACCGGCTCAGATTAGCATCACCCCATTTCTTTCCCGTGGGTGTCGTAAGAAGCGACTAAGGGACTCCAGGGTGTGTATTGCAATTTAGACGATAGGCTGACAACCTATCACTAGAGCAATACACAATTTTTCGAATGACCCTCAAATGTTTGTCAGACGTGGCGTAAATATCCGTTTTTTGCGACCGTTTACAATCTGGCTACCCCGCAAGGAATTATAGGCGTGGTATGTGTATTCAGGGAATCAGCTTGTACCTTTTTTTTATTAATGATGATTTGCTCTTGACTCTAGTCTAGATCATAGTCCTTATTATTGTGTGAAAAAACTAAATAGTTGACTTACTAATGTTTTCTTTACATTGTTAACAGGTAAGTTTACAAACATCTCCATCACTTCAACCTCACACTTTTAAGTAAGTAATAGAATTTATCAATCGCCCAATCTTTTTATGTTTCAGTTCCGCTTCAAATAAAACACCTTTTATATTGTAACTTCCGCCTGACAGTTTGCCACGCAATGTGTTTTTTTTAAACGAAAGTGGTATAAATTTGGGAGACGGTGCAAGTACTGTTTATTCGGAAAAAAATATGGAGATGCGATGTAATTTAGCCTCTGCGATTCCAGCGAAATTAAATGGCTCATTATATTTATAACTTTTTAAGCACTCGCGATCACTTTCACTCATTTTAAGTATCTTACCTAAATACTATCGCGATAGACGCGGACTAATACTTAAAATGAGTGAACATGGTTCATTGTTTAAAAATAAACAAACTCAGACTCTTTAAGACAGCTCCCTATATCGATATCAAAAAACTTACTATACCTTGTACACTAGATGCAGCTTGTCTTTCTGTTTGAAGTGACTTTGAAACGGTTCTTGTTGTATCGTCGATAAATGAAAATATTTAGGTAAATCTCCATTTAAATATGTCTTGTTTAGCAAATTTTAAGCTTAAATCAAATATAATTCCTTTCTAAATTATCATACAAAGCTTTTTGTTCTTATACAATATTATTATCCTCACTGTGACAAAGTTACTTGAAATTTAAATTCTTGATTCAATGTTGAATAGAAAAAGCTGTTCCGTGTAGCTCACAATCACCAAGCTGCAGCGTACAAACTATATTTTTCATTATTATTATTATTTTACGTTATTTATGTAATAAGGACTATCAGCAGAACCCAAGTTAAGGTATCAATCTGTAATAGTTATTCTCAATACTGCATGGTAAACCATTCAATGCTGATCCCTTGAACGAAAAATATAAGGTGCGTGCTGGTGGTAGTAGTGTAGAGTGGTATGGGATCTATCTCCTAGCGGTCAATCCCGGGCAACGGCAACACAGGCTTGCCTGTGGATATGTCCGGCTGAACGATCCCACTAAGCGGTGGAAGGCTCCGTAAGGGGCCGCCTGGCTCGCGACCACCATCCCACCGAAGTCTGGTGCCAAGTAGCATGTTGCGTTCCGTCAGTGTGTGGGAGTGCCAGTGCCTTAACAGGCTTCTTCTGGGTGAGCTCGCTCCATCTTAGACTCTGTCTCTGTCCTATGACCAAGACTAGAGTCAAGAGCAAACCCATCATTAATAAAAAAATAAAAAAAAGGAGTGGACTCAATCGTGCCAAAACATCTTATATCTCTATCAAAAACTTCCTATTTAATTGTATTTATTGCGAACACTTTGACACAACCTTTTTCCTGTTTGCGACCATATTTTCGCAAATAGGTCAAATGTTTAATTTTTCTCATTTATAACAGGGATAGCAAAGTGTAAAATAAACGAGTATCATTTTAATAAAACAATAATAGCGACTGGATGGCGAAAACGAGAGATCGTGCCCTATGGCGTACCCTGCTGGGGCACAGACAATAATAATACTACTGTCTGGGGGAGGCCTATGTCCAGCAGTGGACTGCAATAGGCTGATGTATGAATACAAAACAATAATGAGGAGTGGCAGTTGGTCACACTAGTAGTGTAGTGCATAGAACACGGTTAGTCGATAAATCTTGTTCGAAAGTCACGTTTTTATTTACTTGTGATTAGTTTTAACAGCCAGCGATCTATCTCTTATGGGATAGGCATTTTCGCTCTGCATCGCTAGGACCTACTGATAGCAAAAATCGCAGGTTTTAATCCTGACTGCGGTGCTATTTTGCAAGTTCTCCAAAATTACATTTACTTGCTCCACTTGTGTACAGTCGGTTGTAGCACATAAGGTACCAGGGGTGTTACAAAAGAACTGAATTATTTTTGTCCCCAGATAATACAAAATATATTTTTTCAGTTAATCTCATAAAATAAGTCATTTTCTACTGTCTCTCTTTACTTGTGGGACACCGAGTCGTCCAACGTTTTCTACTAATACATATTCATGTCAAGAAAAAAATATTGCTGGGAACAAAAATAATTCAGTTTTTTTGTATCACCTCTGGTACCCTATGTGCTACAAACGACTGTACACGGTGTAACAGTCGGCCACCAGAAGCAAACAGCTTCAAAACAAGCGGCGGAAGTGGGGCAGTTAGCGAAGTTAAATTGGCCAAGTCAGGAGTTTTTTTTATTTGTTTCCTCTCTCTCCACTCAACTCCACCTTAACGTGGGAGAATGAAAAGAGTGAATTAAACTGCGTCAGTTACTTTTCACCGGGATTTTGTTAAGTGGTAACTTCGAACGGAAGTGCTAAAAGTATTTTCATGTCGGGATGTTACTTGGAAGCTCGGCATTTAATAAAATAATACAGTTTGTTTTCCGTTTTCAGGGCTTTACGTGGGTTTATTCAGAGAATGACGAAAATTAATTATTTAGGTACTAGTTTTATTTGTATTCCAAAAAGGGTACAGGGTTAAAGGTTTCCGGAAGGATTCTCCGTGGTCTAGCGGTCTCACTGTTGCCCTCAGATCCAGACGTTCTACGTTTGATTCCCAGTGGGACACTCACAAAGTTGATATTTATCACAATTATCACTTTGTGAATTTGTTCCTAGCTTAGCTGAACCATCTGATTGTCCGAAAAGAATGGTTCTGTGCTTTGGAGGGCATGCGATTGCTGTCTATGATTACTTTGACGAGGTTCAGTATCTAGTTGTAGGCGGTTGAAAAACCCTGATTTCAGGGTTCATGTCGCTTGTCGCCTCAGTGTCCCACACGAAAAGAAGTAAAACGAAGGAAGCCCTTATTTTAATTACAGTTGCAAAAAAAAATTGTTTTTAATATTGAGTAAGTACAATAGATGTCACTGTTCAAATTAAAATGCTATACTTACCATGGGTATCATAACCTACTTTTTACCGTGGGAAAACGGCTAACAGGAATGAAACAGCTGGGTGTGCCGGTAGTTATTAAATTAATAAGAAACGACTATTCGCAAATTGACAACTTTCTCACATTACCATAAACTTGTTTGTTTTTAATTTACACAAACTTGCGCAGAGGAACCTTACTTTACAACTACACTCGAGAGCAATGATTAAGGGTCACTTGGAATATACAAAAATCTTGGAAACAAGAAGGTCAAAAGAAGAAATATATGCTTATTGGACCAATCATAATTGCTTCTATAATGACAGTATTAATTTATTTAAATTAACGTAATGATTATGATATAAAAAATAAGAATTTGAAAAGGTGGACTTTCGGAGACGATAATACGAAATTACTGCATTCGATTTTGCTACTATTTCTAATCTGTTATTCAAGTGGGTACTATGTAAACCATAGTGATAGCGTTCAGTATTTTATGTAACCTGTAAGAATGTCACTTTTACCTGAATAATGCAACAGAATACTCATGAATACTGGAAACCAGCTGGGGTCAGGGTGACACTGTCAGTATTTTTATATTTTGAAGACCATAAGTCTTGACCAAGCTTAGTACTACAATTTGAAATATTCTATGAATATTTTACTCTTGCAATACGAGCCTACGGTGTTATTATAGCTGTTTGCAGATACAAGTGTTTTAAGTTAGTTTCAGCATGTCATCGTCTTGTTCATGCCCTTGAGCTACTTCCGCCGAGGAGTCGAAACCATTTGTGAGTTCCATTCCTACGAGAAAGCAGTTATGAAGCATGATGTTCACCAAAGAATCGATCTTTTCTTGTTGAGGTGTACCTGGTTCTGCTTGTTTTTGTGTTAGTGTCTTCGTAGCGTTTGAAACTTTTTTGTACTGTTGACAGCTACTTACTGACAGTCATGGCTGTATCGCTCTGACTCTAGCTGATTCCTGGAATTGTTAGTATTCTGGTTCATTCTACAGGTGTAAATGGAATAATTCAAGGTTGAATAGCAAATATTGAACATTAATAACATCGTAATAAAAGATTATAAAAAAGTAAAAACAAACTAAATCAGCTCTATCTTCGGAAGTCTCCTTTTCACAACGTTTATGCTTTTATTGTATAATGTAACACACTCGAAGGAGTATTAAATTTTCCACAAATGAACACAATTTACATATTTCATTCCGCTATCATTATATAAAATATCCTTTATTGCACAAAATTAATCAAAGTTGAAGAATAAAAATAGTAGCAAAGGCGAGCTATCATTAATTATTCTTAATATCCGACATTTTTTAGATTCTTTATGTGACCCGAATTCATTGGTCTCTAGTGTACTTTGACAAACACAAAGTACTTTAGCCGCCGCGTAACTTGCAAAATTTAAGACTTGTACGTCTTATAAACTTTAAAGTTGAGAGTTCACTTTTTAAAAGTTAAAGTAACAAAGTTTTCGTTACTTGGATATGCATGAAGAAAATGATTGTAAGAGACTGCAAAGCATTATTTGTCTTTTACGTTTTCACATCCTGTGGGACACCGAGTTGATGAATGATCCGATCACACCTGGTGGAGAGCTAGAAGTAGATTTCGATCTGTTTTACTGGTACGTAGTAGTATTATATTATCTGTGGTTTTACTAGGGGAAAGTTGTACAGTTTCACGAGTAGAACTCATTCTAAATATATTTGCACTGAATTTACTAGTACTTTATTTAATAGTGTCTAAACAGGTCTGTTTAGTTAAAGCCTAAACATACCTGTATTTTTATTATATGTTTTCTCAGAGTATAATCTCAAAGGCGCCAACGACGCTGCCGCAGCGGTATGTCGTCGATTCGGACAAAAATAAGCACACGCCGGGAGAGCCGGATTTATGTGTTGATTGTTGGTTAGGTGGAGTCTCGATAATGGCGTTTGAACATGGTTTGAACTTAAGTCCAAGAATTTATATGAACCTTCTTAGACCAAACAAAAAGAAAGAATATAAATAGTACTAGAAAGTCAACAAAGATTTTGTATTTATGTTTTTTCTCGAAGGCGGCAGCGGTTTTTCATGGATTTACACAAAAATAAGTAGTGTGGTATTGCATGAAGATTAGAATAACATAGTTTGAGATATGTATATCCTTTTTAACGATACAAAAATCATAGAAGCGTGGTTGTTTGTTTCTTTCTTTTAATAAATGAATATCCAGGAACGGTTTTTGAAGACTGTACGGCTGCGGCCACCAAAACTTTTATTGCATCTAAGCACGATCATTCTGTCAAATCAGGGAATGGAAATAGAATATACGTAAGTCTGAGTGCATGTGACTATAAAACCATTGATAAACAAGGTTACCCGAAACTATTTAATTACTTTGCCATAAGTTGAACCCATAAATAAGACCTACAGAAAATACAATAATTACGAGTAGTGTAGTCTCAGTATTTGGGAATGTTACCTATATAAGACGTAATCTGTAGTTTTTAGTGGTATTTTTTTTATCTGAACCGCTAAAACTGCGACCACACCGCAACTCCCCGTGTTTTTGCGACTTTATTGCGTTTGAGAGTTTCGTCGTAGTTGCGGGCGTGAATAAATTACTCTTATATATGGTTCTCTTGTTTTGCTGAATTTGTGCCCTCTCTGTAAGGACATTGGCGCGTCCTTGCTTAGGCGGTTGTTACATTTTCCGCACGTTGTTGCGATATTTTCGTTGACTGGCCCAATGGCGGATAATGCCCTGGCTGCTACGCTGAGGGTCGTGGGTTCGAAGAGATACAAATATTTGTGAAGTGCATTTTCAAGTACTTATATTTAACCTGAGTGTTTTCTATGTAATATTTTAAGCAGAACTATTACATACATACATACATACATAAATCACGCCTATATCCCTTACGGGGTAGGCAGAGCGTTAACGGCCGTTCAACGGATATTAACACCACGTCTGACAAAAATTTGAGGGTCAATCAGATAACTGTGTATCACTGTAGTGACAGGTTGTCAGCCCGTCGCCTAAAATTGCAATAGACACCCTCGAGTCCCTTAGTCATCACAATAAAACAATTTTAAACGGATTTAAGTTGTGTTTATTTGGGAATAGTAAAATCCAAAATAAACACAACTTAAATCCGTTTAAAATTGTTTTCTTTTGTGTTTTCTATGTATTTATTTACAAAAAATGTGTATAAGTATTCATATCAGCTATCTAGTTCTCATAGTATAAAAGCTCTGCTTAGTTTGGGGATAGATGGCACTGCCTGATTGTCCACGATATTTATATACAGGGTTATTTTTTATTCACCCCGGAATTTTACAGGCCGATTCTACTCATGATTCTGAACAACTTTTAGTATTAAGTCACCTGCGAAATCGCGAAAAAAAACCAGCTGTTCCATACATTTTGTTCGAGTAGGTATGAATTTTCCTATGGAGCAGCTGTTTTTATTTACGCGATTTCGCAGATGACCCGATAGTAAAAGTTGTTCAGAATCATGAGTAGAATCACCCTGTAAAGTTTCCGGGGTGAATAAAAAATAACAGTGTATTTACTGGTGGTGTAACGTAAAGTGCCGTGAGATTAACCTGGCCAGCCTCGGGGCAGTGTCGTTATTTATATTTTTTTATCCCACCAGAGCCTGTTTAGGACCAGGACAATACAAAATTGTTATAAAATTAAGAACATTTTGTGTCGCGACAATTTTTGTGCAAACTTAAGAAATAGATTCTTCAATCCAAAATACTTCACACACACTTTGTCAGACGTGGCGTGAATATCCGTTTAAGCAGCCGTTTACGCTATGCCTACCCCGAAAGGGATATAGGCGTGATATATGTATGTACTCCAAAACATGTTTCGCCAAAAATCAATTTTATGAATTAGGGAACGCCCCGCCTAAAAGTTGGCTGAATTATTTTTGTTGTTATTCGTATTTTTTTATATAAGCCGTTCCAGAAGAAGGTACCTTCCAGGTATAGAATTTCACAAATTCTTTTTTGTTAATTTCAGATTCTGAAAATTAACAAAAGTTTTTAAAGCTGTTCATAAAAGGTCACCTTATCCGACCCCAGCCGGTAACCTAAAGGCCAAACCCCAGACTAGTGGCGCCCTTAAAAAATATAGAATATTCTTGCCAATGCAAGCTATTTGCAAACTAAATTATGAATTGGCATTAAATTGGCAAACACTATATAACCACAATTTTTTTAATTAAAAATGGTACCGATTAGGCAAAGTTTCTTAAACTTGTCAATTTTAGCCAAAATTTTGAAAACGTATTTTTTTTTTAGTTTTGGTCTCTTAAATTTTTAGCCCCGCGGTTATGAAATCTACACCTGACTGTATGTATGGTGGGGAGCAGGAGCCAAGCTTATATGGATCCTAACATTTTTCTGTCGCGTCTTCCAATGTATCGCGTTAGTCTTATCTTGTCTTGTCTTGTCTAGCCCAGTTTTCAGTCATATAATATTTTTTACTCAGCGGCGCTAGTATTTCTTTGTTGCACCTTAACAACTTTTTATGCCAAAGGTATAATATCTTAATGAGTACTTAATTCTCCGGCATTAAGAAGTTATAAAAGCAATCTGATGGTTTTAAAAGTATCTCCGGCCGATGTGGCGAAGTGGTAGTGCGACTGCCTGCGACGCAAAGGTTCCGGGTTCAATTCTCGGTGGAGTACTCGCAAAATTTGATATTTACCACTTTGTGAATGCGTTTTCAGTCTTGTTAGGACATTGCAGGCTGAACCACCTGATCGTCCGAAAAAAAGATGGTTCCGTGCTTCGGAGGGCATGTTATACCGTCGGTCCCGGTTGCTGTCTATGATTACTTAGACGGCGGTCACTACACAATTATGTCAGTAGTGCATGGTTGATACACTCTGACACCAGGGTTAATCTGGTCGTTGGACGACTCGGTGTCCCACACGAAAAGAAGAAGAAGAAAAGTCACTTCAAACGAAGGTTTTAATCGTGAAGATATTTACCTGAGTTCTAATGATACCTTAGATTAAATAAAATGCTTGAATAAAAAGCGGCTAAGAAACCATAAACAAAATGTTTGTTTCAAGTTATTTCCATTAGTAGCAAAAGAGACAAGATACGCCTTGTGCAGCCGGCTTAGAATAGCATCACCCCATTTCTTTCCCATGGGAGTTTTAAGAGACGACTAAAGGACTCGAGGGTGTGTATTGCAATTTTAGGCGATGGGCTGGTATGCTGTAGGTTTATTTCTAGATTTTAGTGAGACTTTGAAAGCTCTACCTGTAAAGTTTTGAAGTATTAGACTAGTTTTATTGACTTCATTTTGTTTAACTCGTAGGGTTTTCTGTACCAAACTAAATACTCTGAGGTCTCCACGAGAGTCTAGAATCACTTCTGAAGTTTACAAATAAATTAGGAAAGTAAGTTTAAAAGAGAACAGCTTTGATTTTTCCACGAAACTGAGACAAAAAAAGTTTATGGGAGCTCAAAAACTTTTGATATTTCAACTTAAAGAGCAAAGAACCTTACAGGTATGTCTATTGTTGGAAATCGAGAAAAAAACTAATTTTTACTGCATAATTGATTGCCGTGTGATGCCGGTTTAGAATAGCATCACCCCATTTCTTCCCCGTGGGAGTCGTAAGAGGCGACTATGGAGCTTGAGGTTGTGTATTGCAATTTTAGGCGATAGGCTGACAACCTGTCACTATGGCGATACACAATTTTCCGAATAACCCTCAATTCATTGTCAGACGTGGCGCAAATGTCCGTTTTTGCGGCCGTTTACGCTCTGCCTACCCCCCTAGGGATTATAGACGTGACATATATGTGTGTGTGTGTTTACTGCAAAAGCTTATTACCTATCACTTACAAAAAAATTCTAAAGCATATTCTCTGTTTGTATATGTACTATCCATTGAAACATCTTTTATCTCTTGTACCTTGAACCTGGAATATTCGCTGTGATTAAAGTTATGCCTATAAACGATCACTTTTGGTATTATTTGCCATAACTTCAAGTACAGCGAATATTTCATTGAGTCTGCAGGTTCTAATTTTACTTAAAGATAATTTAAAAGACTTGGGCAACGGACATTATGATAGATTGTTTGTTTATAGACAACATATTTTTTTGTGGAGAGGCGCCACTGTCGTGGTCGTTCACGAGAATTGAAATATTATCAGTAATATTTATTTATCCTATATGAATATGACCCAGCAACGAATTAGGATGCCGTCCGTACAACCAGCAATTCTTATTTTTCATACTACTTCATAGCGTTGAAACTTTTAAAGTATTTTATCCCGGCGGCGGCGCCGCCATTACCTAAACTCAACCTGCGAGTGTACACTAGCGGAACAAATAAATGGGCCAGAAGATATTTACTGGAACTTTCCAAATTACTTTTAGTTAGTGTAGTCCCCCGATAAAAAGGAAGAAATGTGTAAAAATAGCGGTGTCTTAAGGTGGGTGTTTAACTCGCGAACTTATCGCACCGTTTCACAAAGAAAACTTATTCGTTCATGCAAACAAAATATGTACCTGTATCACTTCTCCGGGAGAGTTAACCTTCTCCCTTGTATTTTAAGGCCCCGGGGCTAGAAAATTGAAGAGTCCAGATCTAAAAAAAAAGATTTACCTATATCAGAATGTCCTTTGCCTGTGCTAAGGTATTATCATAAAGTTCAATAGAATATGCAAACTCGACGAAACTTTTGCTGTTGTGGCAATTTTAATGTAAATTTGGCAATTCATACTAAAAAGTTACTTTTATTTAAATATTTAATTACAGATGGGGACAGTTTCTTCGCGATTGTTTTTGTTTTTGGCGTAGAATTCTTAGTGAAAAAAAAACGGATTTAATGTTGAATACCAAATTTTAAAACACTTCCCGTGTTAGGTATACCATTTTTGAAAATTTGCAAAATTTTCAAGCGCGGTCAGGATTTGAACTTGCGACTTTTGCATTACTAGTGGCGACGCCTCTTCCATCTGGGCTACCGCAGCTCATTGCCGCCAATTTCGCAAGTATATTTTAGTGCCAGTAACGCGTGGCACGGCTCCATCTACAGGGTTAGTTTTGCAACTAATACCCGGCGACTAATTCTATCTTTACAGATTGAATGTAGGCTAAGCGATGAAAACCCGCGATAAATTGAATACCAAATTTTAAAACACTTCCCGTGTTAGGTATACAATTTTCGATTTCATGTTTTTAATACTGAATGCGTATTTCTGGTCGCAACTCTTCTTTGAAATATGGAGCTGCCAACCCTGGGCGCCAACGGAATTTTTAGGAGCTCATTTGACACAGCCCTGAAATATTATTGCCTGGGAATGTCTATCTGGAGAAGCCTGGGGCTAGGTAAAGTTTCGAACAGATAATACATTTTTTCTTTATCATTTTAAGTCCGTTGGATGTTGAATGATGTGTGCCTTTTTATAGGATAAAATTTCACTAGTGATTGCTTTCATCGTCACCTTATTTTGACAGATAACGCATTTGAGTATATTGCATCAAATTAGAAAACATGATATTATTCTTTTCTAAAAGTATTTGACGGAAAGTGACAGCGCTATTTTATGGATGATATGAGGATCAATTTCCCGAATAGAGGCCATTACTTCCAAAATGTTTCATGTATCTTTTAGTTAAGTCTGCAACTAGGGTACCTAGCCAGTTTACAACCTCTGAATTTTGTAGGCATCACGTAGATGCATGTACGTAGGCATATGTAGGTAGATGCATATTCTAGTACGAGAGTGCTAAACCTCTTGGCACGCCGTCACGTCCCGTTGTAAATGTGGTCCAACACCTATACCTTACATATTTGAAGTAGGCCTCCGTATACGGAGCGTTGCTGGAAAATTCGAGTGTGGTTCGCCATTCAAGGCGAGTGAACTTGTGAACGGCCTCGATAGTGAGAGAATTTTTTATTTTTATTAATTGGCGCCTCTATCGAGGCCGTTTACGGCTACACTCCCCTTAAATGGCGAACCACATATAGGGCAATCAATATAAAGGGTGAAATTTTACTAGTGACCGATAGCGAAATCTCAAGACGGACTGGCGACAAGGAACAACTTTTCCCAAGGAATATAGGTTCTGACAAAACTAAAATGCCTTACACTGAGGGAAATCCTAATCACTCCCATGTATGTTCGGCTATTTCTTGTAGTTTTCGAGAAGAGACTTATAACAGAAATAAAAAAAGAAAAGACGCCAGTAAGTCGACATTTTCCCACGCAACTTTAAAAGTTGATGAACTAGTTTAGTTTCCACTACACAAAATCGCGGAACATACATGCGGGGGATTTGAAAATCTCTTAGAAAAAGATATTCAAATTTTGCCTTTGGACGTTACTATACGCGGCGCTTTTTTGGCGGGTAGACAGGGAAAAGTAAACACCCAAAATTTTGCTCTCCCAATATTTAATTGAATTAATTAGCTATATAGAGTCTTAATGTTTTAAAACCTTACCAGCTACATAAGTTGGACTTCACCTCTCTATTTCAATAATAATTTCAAACACTATTACCTTCTTCAAAGTCACAACACAATGGATAGCACTGCACAACTTGCCAAGAACATTCAGGAACTCACAAGCTGGATGGACTCAAGGATGTCAGAGTTTGAGAAGTCCCAGCAACAGGCGCCCACAGCTGTTCCCACAGTAAAGGTATTATCAGCTGAATATCTCAATTTTAAAACACTTGTTTGGAAAGCATTGGGAATGTTGAAAGCACAACTGGAACTCATTGTCAATGGGCTAGACAGACTGGAGACGCATTCCCGTCGCAAGGTTCTACTGCTCCATGGGATGGCTGAAGATGATGCTGAAGATCTGCCCAAGAAAGTTAGCAGTATTATTCAGGGCACCATGAAGTTGTCTTCGGTCAATGCTGATGCGGTTGAAGTTTGTCATCGGTTGGGAGTGAAAAAGGATAAATCTAGACCAGTATTGGTTCGTTTCACTTCCATGAAGCATCGAACAGCAGTATGGATTGCCAAGACCGCGCTTAAGGGCTCCACGGTGTCAGTGTCGGAGTTTCTGACGAAGCCGCGTCAGAATGTCTTTGGAGCAGCCAGGAAACATTTCGGCAAGAAAAACTGCTGGTCTTCCGAAGGTGTTATTGTCGTGCTCTTGGCGGACGGCAAGAGAAAGAAAGTCGTGACCATGCCCGAGCTCCAGCAATTAATTACTTTACACCCACGACGTGCTGATTGAATTGATCAAAAGTTCATCTGTACTGTGTTGTGTTTGCCTTTTCCGCTTATATGTCGGATTACTTTTGTCATGACATAGCCATTAATTTTTATTTAGTGAAGTTACACAGAAATTTCTTTGTAAGGTACTCATTGGGCTTAAATTTTCTTTTTTTTATAACCTCAAAACTTGTGTATATTTGTCCTGTCAATGTCAGCTGGGGTACGTTCAGAAATCTATCTCCTAATAAATTATAACTTTTTTTCCCATAAAAGCTGAGGTTGAAGTCTATGAAACCTACTGTCTGGTTTATTTGTTTTTATTTTTGGCCTAAATTGTTGTTTTTTTTTTTAATTTAATTATTGTTATTTGTGTAGAATTTTCGTCAACTTGTGTGGTTGAAAGTAGTTGGATTTTTTTTTTATATATAATTTTTGTTTTGTTAGTAATATATTTTATATATACTTATATTTATTTATATTATTATATTTGTTTACCTATAATGATTAATGATGATTATCAGTCTTGCTCGTCTTCTGATGATTATTTAAGTGCTCTTAGCGATAGTGACTGCTCTTCTCAGTCTGACTCTGAACCATTGCAAGATAAGCTTGCTTCGGTTTTTCAACACAGCTCTAAATTCCTCTCCCTAGTGCACATCAACTCGCAGAGCATTCCTGCTCACTACAATGATCTTCTCGCATCTTTTAGCAACAGCATAGTCGATGCTATCCTTGTTTCTGAGACATGGCTTAAGCCTTCTCTCCCTTCTTCATCGTGTTCTTTGCCAGGCTTTCAGCTTTTTCGAAATGACCGCGTGGGTGCTCAGGGCGGTGGGGTAGCAATCTACCTACGCAGTGACATTCCTGCGAAATTAGTCAGTAGTTCTCCTTCACAATATTCCGCCTCACTAGAGTGTCTATTCCTGGAGGTTCTCGTTCACCATACTAAAATTTTACTTGGCGTTATCTATGTTCCCAGTGACAAGATTGACTACTTCTCTAGTCTGGAGTCAACCCTTGAAAAGTTCAGCACCTTATATGATCACATTGTTATCATGGGTGATTTTAACACATGTTTGGTGAAGGAAGATATCTCCAGGAGTAGCAAACTCACCTCAATCGCGTCGTCACTCAATCTTGAAATACTACCACTTTCACCTACGCATAGAGTCCCAGGTAAAAGATCATCTTTATTAGATATCATCATTGTTTCCAATAGTAAATTAGTCAAGTCACATGGCCAAATGCTGGCACCTTTCTCTTATCATGATCTTATATTCCTCACGTACAAGGTACGTCCTCCAAAAGTAAAATCAAAAGTAACTCTTCAGCGTAATTTTCGCAACATGGATTTGGATCGTTTGAGGGAGGATGTGATGAATATCGACTGGACACCGGTACTTTTAGTAGAGTCGATTGATGACAAGGTGGTTGCATTTAAAACTATTTTGACTGGGCTCTTTGATAGGCACGCGCCGGTCAGACCTGTGAGAATCAAACATGCACCAGCTCCTTGGTTGACGCCCGTCATTAGAAGAACAATGGCTAAACGGGATAGGGCAAAATGCCGACTAAAGAAAGAACCGTCGGACTCAAATTGTGCCGCATATAAAAGGCTTCGCAACCTCTGCAACAGGATGTGTAGGGACGCTAAGCGTCGCTATATTCACTCCTCCATAGAAAACCTGTCTCAGGCTTCAACTTGGAAATTTTTAGCATCTCTAGGCGTTGGCAAGGACATGGATACCCCAAAAGGAATCATCGATTTAAATTCTCTCAACACTCACTTTTCTACTCCCCCCGTTATTCTTGATAATCAGACCAAAGCTTCTTCTATCTCTTATCTCTCTGACCTTGACCTGCCTAACTGTCGTCCTTTTTCATTCCAGTCAGTCACTGTAGACAGCGTTAGGAAAATAATCCTGTCCATTTCCACCAAGGCAGTGGGTAGTGATGAGCTAAGCCTTAATATGCTCATTCCAATTTTGACTGACATTTTGCCAGTTATTACTCACATTATTAACTTTTCACTTGCTACAAATGTCTTTCCTTCAGATTGGAAAAGAGCGTTTGTGATCCCACTGCCTAAAACCTCTAATCCAACCTCCCTTTCTCAGTACCGTCCTATTTCCATCCTTCCTATACTTTCAAAAGTTCTTGAAAGTGTAGTTCATCACCAATTGTTCTCCTACCTCACTTCCAACAATCTCCTCTGTCCTTTTCAGTCCGGCTTCCGTCCTTCCCACAGCACAGTTAGTGCGTTGCTGAATGTTACTGAAGATATCCGTCACGCTATGGATAACACCAAGCTGACCATTATTGTACTATTAGACTTCAGCAATGCATTTAACTCTGTTGACTTTGACATCCTTCTTGGTTCCCTTCGTTCTCTTAACGTTGTTCCTGCTGTGATTGACTGGTTTTACTCATATCTTCATGGCCGCCAGCAGTGTGTCAAATCAGAAGATGTTTCATCTGACTGGTCTACCTTATCTGCTGGCGTTCCTCAAGGCGGCGTTCTCTCTCCTCTTTTATTTTCGATCTTCATCAATAATCTTTCAAAAGTAATTTCCTCTCCCTACCATCTTTATGCAGATGATTTGCAAATTTATAGACACTTTTCACTAAGTGAAGTTGATGGAGCAGTTGCTGCTGTAAATGAAGATCTTGTTGCTGTGCAGGACTGGGCTAAGAGATTTGGTCTCCTTGTAAATCCTACCAAATCACAGGCCTTGATTGTTGGTAGCAGCAGGCTCAGATGCAAAATCGGGGTTGGTGATTGGCCTAAGATTTACTACAACAACGTGTGCATACCTTATACAAACAAGGCAAAAAATCTAGGGTTGATCTTGGATTCCGACTTGTCATGGTCGGCACAAGTCAATGCAGTAAGTAAACGAATGCATTATTCATTTCACTCCCTCAAACGACTCCAAAATTTTCTCCCCTTTCAAACTAAAGTCATGCTGGCACAAGCACTTCTCCTTCCCATTCTCGACTATGCTGATGTTTGCTATCTGGATGCGACTGAGGAGCTGCTAAACAAACTCGAGCGCTTACAAAACTTAGCTATTCGGTTCATCTTCGGCCTTCGCAAATATGATCATATCTCAGAGTTTCGTGCTCAGTTAAAATGGCTCCCAATCCGAATTCGTCGCGATGTGCATATCCTTACTGTCCTTTTCAAAATCCTGAAAGATCCGTCCTCTCCTGAATATCTCCGTTCCCGTTTCCGTCTGCTAACTCCTGACTCCCGATCTAGGCGCGCTTGCATTACAAAGATGCTTGAGTGTCCTAGATCGAATACAAAATTCTTCTTCAACTCCTTTACTGTGCGCGCTACTCAATTGTGGAACAAGCTTCCTACCTCAATACAAGGGAGCCCCACAACCTTCACTTTTAAAAAGAGGCTAAAAGAGCATTTTACATCATCATTATATTGTTAATTGTGGTGTAATATATTAGCATGTACTACATAGGTACTTATTAGTATGTATTAGTTTATTTTTATTTAAGCTATATGTGTATTAGTATTAAATTCAGTATTTTTGTATGTATTTTATTATATTGTAAATTATATTGAACTTTTATTTATTCTTTGTATCTGTTCCCGTGTATTCTTATCTTTCACCCCCGCTAGGTTGGCTGGAAGAGATCTCTGAAAGAGATAAGCTCGCCTGTTGTTTTAATTTTAAGTTTCAACTGTATGTTTACTTGTTTCGTTACAATAAAGGATATATATATACGGGCCACCCTATATATTTGCTTATATTGATATAGCCAAAATTGTCTCTTCAACATTGCTTTATTACCTAGGCAATCTATATAGATTGGTTTCAGACCTTGAGCAAGATTAATCTGTTATTAATCCATGACCAACAACATTTGAGACTCCAGTATTAAGCCTTTAAGTCCTCCCTTACAATCAATAGATATCGCAAGAATCTTTTATGGTCAAATATTTTATTGTCTTTGCAATTGTTTTACTATTACCATATGAAAAAAGAAATAATGAATACACACTTATCATATCACGCCTTTAGTCGAAACGAAAGAATTTTGTTTCAACCACTCCCAAGCCAGTCAGTCGAAATTTACCCACACAACTGTCTTGAGAATGGCGCTTTTTTGTTAATTATGGTAATTTTATCTGATTTTATAAAAACTAGGACCAAAAACTAACATAGGCAGGGAACGCTCGGCCAGGGCGCACTATGCTGGGAACTTGACGATTAGATTAATTTAGTTATAATGTTACTTATTAACCTATTAAGACTTAAATAAAAGGTAATCTCTAGTTTTATTTATTCCTATTTTTAGTTACTTTTGCTTTTTGTTTAGAACTGTAATATTTTCTTCATATTATTACAACAAAAGTTACACGTGGTTTAAGCTTTTTGACAGTGTCATATCGTATAGTAACATAGGTATTTAAATACGGTTTTAAAGCGCGTCTAACTTTTTTGTAATAACACGGTAATGTAGGCTTAGATAATTAAAACTGAAATCAGCAACGTATTGTTAGGATACGTCAAGTCAGAAAATGATATCATAATTTTTTTTTAAGAATAATTCATTTGAGTATTAAGGTTGGTAATCTTTCGAGGAAGAAAACGATGATGAGTTGTTATTGTTTTACTTGTACAGAAAAAGACGAGAAGCCACACGTCCCATGATTAAATGCAGAAAAAGTGAGGGAAGTCGTTTATGAGTTTAGAAAAAAAAAAACTCTCTCGATGTGTCGTTGCTCCCACGTCAGCGACACTTCTGATCCGCGGTCGGGCGACACTTTGCGCCTGTCGCTCGACCACGCGTCGCTAGCTTCGTGTCGCTGGCTACGGAGGTAATTCCATAGAAATGCATAGAAACCAGTAGTGTCGCGGCGACACGTCGTCTGTTGCTGCTACGGGTCGCCGGCTACCAACCGGTACCTTTATGAACTTTTCAAGATTCTTGATATGTCAACATGATTTAAAAAAATGAGCTTTTAAATAAATTACCAAAAATATGTCAAGAATTAATATCGGAGTGATAAATAACATGCAATTGAAACAAAATAGTCCATTCCTTTAAAAATGACGTAAAAATATTTTTCACATCCTGTAGTTATTTCTTGTTTTATTTTTTTTATTTTTAGTAACCTCCTTTATCTTGCATTTCGTATGAAATAAAATACATTTGCAATTTACTTTTCGTCACATGGTTCAATATTATTTAATCATCGGCCCGGATAGGACTCGAACCCGGGACATAAGCGTATCAGGCAGGCAGTCACATTACCAAATTTTTTGCCAACGTCCTGTAGTATCTGTACAACTCCTTTATTTTGCATCAAGTCCTGGTACCTACAGCGACCTCTACCCGGGAAATGAAACACATAAATATGTGATGCAATTCCTTTTCGCCATAGAGCAATATTATTCAATCATCTGTCCTGGATAGGAATCGAACCAGGGACCTGTGCGTAACAGTCAGTCACACTACCACTACGACAAATTGTTTGTCAATATTGTCCACATCCTGTAGTATCTGTACAACGCCTTTATTTTGCATCAAGTCTACCTCCGCTGGCCGCAGTATGCCTGGTACCTACAGCAAACTCTACCGGGGAAATGCAACATATTATTTATTCATCTGCCCGGGTTAGGAATCTAACCTGGGACCTACGCGTATGAGGCAGTCACATTACCGATACGCCAAATTGTTTGTCAATATTGTCCACATCCTGTAGAATCTGTACGACTCCTTTATTTTGCATCAAGACTACCTCCGCTGACCGCTGTAAGCCTGGTACCTACAGCGACCTCTACCGGGGAAATGAAGCACATAAATATGTGATGCAATTCCTTTTCGCCGCAGGGTGCAATATCCAGAGCAGGTAATATGACGGATTGGTTGAAAAGTGTACACTTGGGTGTATGCGGAACATTGTTATATTACTTTGCTTTTTTTTCTATATATGGCAAAATCTTAACTTAATTCCTGCTTACTACTTACTATAAAATTGAGCTTAGTTCTTCTTCTTCTTTTCGTGTGGGACACTGAGTTGTCAAATGACCCAATGAGCCCTGGTGTCAGAGTTTTTCATAACATAACAAGCTCTTTTTATTCTACTTAATCAAATTTGATCTTGAACGCACTTAGGCTGAGATAAAAACATAATCTATTTTTAATGATTATTAAAAAAAAATTTTCTTCAGAATATTTACGGGCTCTTTTATAGATACCAGACCACTCATAAGCCATCGTACGAATTGAAATTATTGGGACCTCGGAAAAGGCTAAAAAAATTTACAAAATTTTGTAATGTGTTTTGGTGGCGATAAATCGAGAAATTTTTCAAAAATAAATTTTACCAATAAAAAAGCCGAGCGATGCTTGGTCAACCGGCTACTGTTAATTGAATCTATAAAATTAACAGAATATAAAATTGTGGTCGATCATTGCACTAGGTAAATAACATTTTGGTGAACCACATAATTATTATTTAGTTTGGACCGAAAATTATAATGAAACCTTACCAAATTATTTTATCAAAATGGTAAAAAATATTCTTTACCACATTTAACGGTACTTATCTAACTTTAAAAACTCTGACACCAGGGTTCATTGGGTCGCTGGACGACTCGTTGTCCCACACGAAAAAGACAGAAGAACGGTACTTATGAAAACTTTGAGTCCCTTAATCGCTTATGACACCAGCGTGACAGAATCACGGAAATAAGGTGACGCTTTTTTTTGTAGAAAACTTGATTTTTTTCTATTGCAGGAAGGATTTGAACCTACGACATTCGACATCACTAGTGGCGACGCTTTTTCAATCTGAGCTACCGCGGTTCATCTCTTACTTGCCAATTTTGCAAGCGTATCTTAATTCGGTTCCATCTACCGGATTAGTTTTACACAGCGACTTATCCATTCTTTACAGATTTAAAACCCACGATAAATAAAATACAAAATTTAAATTTTAATACACTTTCCGTTTTAGGTATACAATTTTCTGTTGATGATGATATTTTAATAAGGCATGGAAAAAGTAGGTAGTACACAACATAAAGAGACAACACGACACTGTAATGTAATGTCATCTGTCAGACAGACCATGACCTTTTACAAATGTGAAGGGAATTTTCCGTAAAAATGTCGTATTTCTGTTGAAGTAGTTTTAGGCCCGTATTTTAAGACGCAACTCAGATCACGTTTGAGTGCCGATCAGGCGAATCTAGTTTTGAGTCCAGATCATAACTTAAGCGGTGACCTTATTTTAGAACCTTTCTTAAGTTCTACTCAGCTGAATCGAATCTCAAGTTCTGATTTTACCGCCAAGTATAGTTTTATTTTGTAATCTGTGGTTTAAGAATGATTGAAGGCACATTTTAGGCTCGATTGACAAATTTTTTCCATTTCACGCTATCATTTACGCCATAATTTGTTTTTCATCACCAAATTTTATATGTAACGGAACGTTTATTCTGTTTTTTTCTGATAATCTGTGCTTGTGCGCTTGAGTTGAGTGAGTTTGACTCATGTTTGACTTGACAGCTAATTTACCGCTTCAAATTTTTCACAGTAAAACAAGAAATTCAATTGAAATATTGTAATAGTTTGTTTGTGCAATGTCGTGTCATCGTGTCGGAGTAGAAAATCTTCACAACACAGGTATGTATAAACTTCATAGATAAGCACATTCGATTTCTCAGATGTTCTTGCAATGGTTACAATTTCTTGCAGCGATCTTATCATTCAACAGCGTCATCTGCCTACCCTTATTGCAGTTTACAGTTTATAGGTCGGCTCTACATATTACTTGAACGTTCATGTACCAAAGAATTTAGCTTTGTTTTGCAACCGGCCTCCTACCTGACGTTAATCCTCATTGGAAATGCTTTGTTCAGTGGATTCACCCCCACTAATTTGGTTGACCATGGCGGCAATAACAATGGTGTGATATGTATCGTATTCGCATTTCGTTCAAATGTATATTTCTGCTGCTTCAAAATTGCCACTCTTACCATTTCTTGAAGTTTATTAGATAATCATGCTAGTTATTTAATTTACAGGCTTACCACATATAAACAGATCAAAAATGCCGCCTCTGGAGCCAGTTAAAAATCTGGCAAAGGAATGCTATTTCCAAAAAGAGGCAATATAGATTGGCAATTGGCGGCATAAGGCCATGTTCTGATGCTGATATTGAATCCAGATGTGAAAAAACTGGATGTATTTGACTCGGATTTCATAGGTAAGCAAGTAACTAATGGTTCTAACTAAACTGTAATTCATACTTCATAAATAATACTACTACAAGTGTTATGGGCTAAAGTGTGCACATATTATGCCCATTATTATAGCATTCTAAATAATACCTACACAGGAGGAACTGTATGTAGCATGCTTGTCCATGTCCAGTTTTTGTTAGGTATTTTTATTCATAATAATCAAACCATCATAATAAATAAGAAATTTACCTCCCATTCTTGTATACATAAAATGCTTAAATAAATAAATGCGCTGTATATGTCTTTGTTACAGTTAATAACCACCGCCCCTGAAAAAATGGATGATACATAAGACAATATATTTTGGAGGGGCCCCTGGCAAGATTGACAGACAATCAGATCAAGCCGCTGTGAAACGATGAATGCAAGCGGCTTCCAATCAGTCAAGAAATCTGGGAGGCTTATATTAGCAGTGCATATGATGATGATGCTGCCCACTGGACCTATTGTTGAACATCAATGTGAACAATTTTGAAAATCAATTTCTTAGGTTCCCTTTTGTATGAACTTATGTTTATAGTCTTTATGTTGGTTGTCCCTACATGATTGCTTCAATGTTTATTTATGTTGTAATGGGTCCATAATTAAAAATGTAATATTTAAATATCTTTTGTTTACTTTATTACTATGCATTCTTTGAGATGTCAAAGAATAACACCAATTTTATAATAGTCCCTACCTATTAGCAAAAAGTAGGGGTTGGTTTTCGTCTGTGATGATGATGAGCTGAAAAATATGCCTATGCTCCTCCGAGCATGTTGCATTGCAAATGCAAAAAGGGTTGTGCCGCTCTGCTGCCGTGGAACTAAGTAAGGGTTGGGACGTCTGCCGAGTCTGCAGACGGGTGATCAGCTCCGCTTGGTCGGAGCTATTTTACTTAGCAGTGTGCAACTACGTAGGTAAGAACCTATAGTTCCTTTACAGAGTGCCGCGCCGTGCAGCGCTACCTTACTTACTACTAAACTTGTTATTGAAGACTGTCGTAAACCATCGACAGAAGTAGCTTCTTCTTCTGTCGTGTTTTACACCGAGTCGGCGAACGACCCGATGAACCCTGGCTTCAGTTTTTAAACCGCTTATTACTGGTAGGCGTCTGATAAGGTTGTGAAACGACCACCGTGTTCGTGTAGGTACCTACGTAGACAAGACAGCAACCGGGATCGACGGCTTTATAGGGCATAGTAAAACACGGAACCATCTTCCTTCCGAAAAATCAAGTGGTTCAGCCTGAAATATCCTGATAGATAACACTGGGAACAAATTCAACAATTGGTGTAAAATATATTATGTCGTTGTAGCCGTCGGAAATGTCCACACAGAACACTATTACTATCCTTGGCCGGAGAATATGTTTAAAATATCTTTTTTTTACAAATATCATTCAATTTCTAGATTTTAGGGCGTTTTCTTTTAAAAAAAATCACCTTTAAACTCCAAACAAACTTATCAACATAACCTCCAAAGCCTTCAAATCTCTTCTCAAGTCAGGTATCGACCTAACTTACGTAAACGATGATCAAATCTGTAAAAATCGCGACTTGAGTTAGGATTGTTACTTGAAAATCCTTCTGGAATAAGATTTTACTCAGGTGAGTTTTGATTATTGAATCTTGTCTCAAGCAACGTTCTAAAATCAAATCTCTACTTAAAACTTATTTTAAGTCTAGATCAGCGCTTGAGATGTGTTCTAAAATACGGGCCTTAGTTTCTAGGCCAAACAAGTTCTTTGTTTTACGTTTTCGGTGTAATTTTTAATCATTTTAGTATGTTATTTTACATATAAAACGCGATATTTTTTTTAGTAAAATTAAATGCGTACCTATATCTTTATATTTATTACTTTTGCACTCTGCTGTTTTCTATAATTTTTTCTCTACCCAAAGGTTGTCTGTAAGAGATCGCTTTTAGCGATAAGGCCGCCTTTTTGCATATTTAGTTTTATTATGTCCTATGATCCCTTGTCTTTTTCTTATGTGCAATACTGTGTTATTACTTACCTACTTACTTTAACAATATCAAAATAGGTGCAAATGATAATAAATAAATAAATATCGTGGATAATTATTTTAAATACCTACAGCGCCATCTAGCTCCAAACTAAACAAAGCTTGTACAATGAGAACAAGATAGCTGTTATTAATACTTATATAGTTTTTTGTTAATTAAGAGCGCCTTTTACCTCAAATGCCGTTTTTCAAAACGATATTACTCAATAGAAAAGAGTCATAAAATTTTGAAAAAAATATATATTGCAGTTGAGGATCTAACAGATAAAAATTCGATCTCAACTACACAATCAGATGAAATTCGCTCGATAGAATAAAATGCTAAAGTTTGTAACGGAACGGGGCCCTGATTCTGTAGGCCACCATTCCAGTCACAAAATATGTGGATCATATAAATATTAGTCATGTACCTAAGTACCTACTAACACATTAAAGTCTGCGCAAAAAATAAACACCGAGTCTTATTTTGGACTTCTCCCATCTTAAATAGGTATTTAAATGAAAGTAAACTTATTGCAATAGAATAACTTTAGATAATAGTAACAAACGATAGAATCGATCCTTGTCTCAAAGTATCAATACGGTAGAAATTGTAGATCAAGTGTACTAAACAGTCAATCTAACCACCAAGGTAATAAAGTAGGAATTATAACGACACGCAGTTTTCATAGTAAAATCAAACTAAAACCGCAGAAAGAAACCAGTCAGAGGAATGTGGATTCTAACATCAAAGCAGTAAGGCTCATACGATGTGAAGTATGTGAAAGTATACCTTATCGTCTGAAGGGAAAAGTTGAATTTAGGAAGAGGACTGTGATTCACATCAAAAATGGTTTTGTACAGAATATTATCGTAGTAAAATGGGCCAAAAGAAAGTAAACTTTAACATCTGAGCAGTAAGGATCACGTAAAATCGTGAACCTTGTCATCTAAGGGAAAAGGTTGAATTCGGAACGGAAACTGCAAATGACGAATCAGAGCAAGAATCGTTTTGTACAGACACAATAATATCGTAGAAAAATGAGCCAAAGAAAAGTAAACTTTAACTTCTTAGCAGTAAGGTTCATGTGAAGTAGAAAGTGGGAAAATGAACCTTAACGTATATGGGGTAAGGTATAACTAAAATCAGTAAAAGAGACTCTGTGAAATATCTGAGAAAATTGTGACCAGTAGCGGGACCAAGGATGTCATTAAAAATTAAGCCTTAATATGTGAGTGGTAAGGTTTGCTATTGAAGAAAGGGACAGGTATCATTTAAAAATAGACTTTCACGCGAAGAACATAAGGTGCATTCGTCCAATAGTCAACGCTGTGGCCAAGCAGTGGTCCCAGGTCGGATTATTGATCAATTCAATGAAAAAGCAAAGAGGTGGGACGACAATCGAATAAACACCTTAATGTGTAGGTGGAAGAGTTTGCTTTAGAAGCAAGCTGTAAGGGGAAAACAAAAAGGAGCCTTCGCGCTTAGATAATAAGGTCTGGTATCAATTGAAGGAATTTGCAATCAGAAAACTAATTTTTGTTCGGAAATAATGCAAGGAAGGTAGCATGACGCAGCAGATTTTGAGAATGCATTTAGATAATCTTTAATACGTAGATGGGAAGGTTCGTTTTAGTGTATCGGATGGTTGTGGAACATTGTAATGAATTTTATCTGAAGTGGGCTGGAGTAACGAGTAAATTTAAACCTTCGTGCGAACATGATAAGGTGTAACCTTACATTAAGGGGATGGGATGCAAACGAAAATAAACTTTTATACGTAGATGGAAAGGTATAATTTCAGAAAGAATTTTCGTCGTAAAATTTCTTGAGAGATTTTTCAAGATTAAAACTATGAGACCGGGCATTTTAGCAAAATGAATTTAAAGATGTTAGTGGTAGAACTGAGATTGGAGAAAAGCTACATAATAATAATTATGAAACCTTGGAAATTGATTCAAATAATTTCTGAAGATTAATTCCGTAGGTAGTATGGAGATAAATTGTGTGTCTTACTTAGCCCATAGGACATAGAGGTTTTCGAATAGGTAATGGGTGAAAAATTGAGAAAGTAGGACAGGTGCGTGTCGGGTTTGTACTCGAGGGTTCCGTGTCATTATCTATGGATGATAGAAGACGTGTTCTGGTTCTGGGTAAATTTAGATTGTCAGGCAGGATATCACGCATTATGCGATATGATTTGGAAATAGGCAATTGAATAACCTAACAAACAAACGACAGAAGAGAGGACCAACCCGGATTCGTAACCCCTTTGGACACGGAACTCTATAAAATGGGGCAAATAAAAATTGAATCTTATCGTTCAGATAATAAGATTTGTTTTAGGAAAATAGGATTTTGCTTAGTAATAAAACTGGAACTGGATTTCTATAGAGAATTAAAAAGTGAACTTTACCGCTCAGGTAATAGGGTGTTGGACATTATTGTGTAAACCGTAAGGTTCATTTTAGAGAATAGGATATTTTGTTTATGATACTGGATATATTGAGAAGAGGAATTTATTTCTCAGATGTGTATGTGTAAGATGTGTGGACTTTATTATGTAGGTCGTAAGGTATATTTTTGGGGAAAAGAATTTGTGCTTTTGGAGTTGAACTTTATTACCTGGGTGATAAGGTGCAGTGGTTATTATGAGGGTAGCCTATTTAAGCCATACAACTCAGGAGAGCGGGGTTCATTCGTCTTCTAACTCCTCGTCGCTTCACACATCCTTTGGATCTTTGGGGTAATTTCTTCCTAAGAAATTTTACACTTTGTTATTTTAGAGTCTTGCTTTTAAAATCATTGGGTTTTGGAATCTATGGTGGATATTGTGATAGCAATCATGATATTGACCGCTTTGTTTTAATACCTAAATTCAGTAAATTCTCCTCCTTTGTTTTAAATCTACGAAATAAAGTACAGCCTTGGGTTTTTCGGGAGAAGACGAATGTTATGTAGAACCTAATGTGTTTTCCTTTGGGATTTCTGGTACTTATCTTTGGTAGGTACTGGTAAGCCTATTGAAACGTACGTTAGCTTCGCTTCTGTTAGGACTCTGCCTTAGAGAGGGCGAGGAGGGCTATTTACGGAGCCCTTGTTAATCTCTATGGTTCGCGTGTAGGACTTGATGAAGGTAGCAGTTGTGATCGATCTGATGTATCAATCATTGAACTTGAGGGTACCTGACCATACCTGTTAGCGGCCCACTACCTCTTGTCTTGTCCAAACACTCGGAGCATTCTCCAAACATAACTCACTTGATCTCACTGGGCCTACCCCTCCAACCCAGTCCACGGACTACTAGAGGTTTGGTGAGATCTTAGGGTGCACTAGGTAGAACACACAAATCTTGACTTTGCCGTCGAGTACACCTATTCAGAATAGAGGATTAGCCTTGAACTCAAGGCGAAGCCTACCAACCCACACACCACACATTTAATTTGTAAATATAGGCGCATGCCTAAGTTTTGCCATCTACACAGAAGATTAGGAAGGTAGTCACATTTAACGCGGTTGTAGGGTTTAGCTGCTGTTAGCCTCTCCTTTACTTAGGCAGGGAAACTCTATAGTCTGCGGAGTACCCGGACCATAGTGGATTTGTAGGGATATTTATAAACATCTCAGAGAATGGGAAATGAACTAGAAAATAAAAGAACCAGTTCAACCTTTCAAATACTTACTTAAACTTTGCTTAAAACTAAATCGTAGACTTGATGCTTGAAGCAAATAGTTTTCTTGTAAAATAGTAGGTACCTACTTAGTTTCAAGTTTCTCAAAAGCATGAGAAATCTTAGAAGTCACCGAACAGCAGCATAGCACAACGTACCAACCTTAGGTTTCAAGTAGGTAATACAAAACCCTTGAGAAATAAGGCTCGATTCATTTCAAAATAAAACTCTCACCTATTTGACAAAACATTTTAATTCAGAATAGTAGAATAATTCCTTTTAGATCTATTTTAGATTAAAATTGGATAAGCATGCAGAAGCAAATATTTGGTTCCCCTATCTTATCTACAAACGTTAAGAACAAATGCCATCATCAGTTTCTAAAAATAACTAGTACAAAATTAAAGATGAAAAATAACGTAAGAATCAAATTCTCCTATTACTGTTGAAATAATAAAATTAAAATTAAAGAATTGTAGAGACAAAGAACTTTGGATCTAAGAATTTTACTAAAATGAAAAACTACTTTTACCTACTTAAGAGGGATTCAAGAAAGATAAAATTCATTATTGTATGTATGAGAATTAAGATTTGTTCAAGATAAAATATACCCACCTATAATACATACCTACTTAATATCAGAGTTGTCTGTCTAAGAAGGCTTAATAGAATCGCATGCTATGGAATTATAAATATTCCTAATAATCTGACACATCGTACCATATGGGCGATTATGGTTATTTAGCTTGAGATTTTACCAAAAGATAAAAATGGAAAGCTCTCTAAGGATGTGACAACTTAGCACAGAACGTTTATTATAAAAAAGTTTGAATGCTTTTTAATTCTCTGGAAAAAGGGGAAACGGGGGACACTTTCTTATGACCACATGACAATAGTTTTGATGATCCAAGTAGAATCAGTAATAAAGTAGATTGAGATAAAAAGAAACCTCTCCAAACACTTGGCATTGAAAACGTAACTTCCTTTGATTTCATTTAACGCCTTAGATACCTATTTGACAAAGCTGGTACTCTCTGGATGTGGAAAACCCAGATTTAGCTCCTATTGTTACGTATATATTTATTCATTATTAAAACTCCTCTTTTTGAACATTGCAAATAAATGTAAAATAAATTCTAAGGCGTTCTATATTGTTATAACATTAAATGTAGAATCTAGCATCGTTTGGAGACAGAAGGGTGGAGTCTATCCCGTCAGGTGACGCATGACACGATTCACATTTGCATAGGATATTTTCAGAATGAGGGAAAAATCTAACTTAACAACCCTCCGAGAAATTAATAACTGGAAATACAAATGTGGCCTCTAACTTACTTTATACTTACACAGAGGCGCCGCGGCGAGCGGGGCGGCAATCTTAAAGCCCTTTACAAAATAAGTACTAGCACTACGACATTTTACAATCTTCTACCTCTTCATGTTGTAACTTGGGTTCTAAAAGAAAAAGATATCACAAAGAAATTCTTACATCCTTAGGTAGTCTAACTAAAAATCTCACTAAATGACAATTATTTATAAAAATAAAATAAAGTAGGAAGAAGTTAACATATCAGGTAGTTTGTCGACTCGATGTTCCGCACATCTGAAGTAGAAGAATTCAAACTGTATTTCTACCAGCTTCACTTTATTCACCTCCAAGTGAGGCTATAAATGACTAAGCTAATTAAAATATCAATAAAAAAAGATTGTTAAAAGGTTATGAATAAAACATCATTGATTTTCATTATTTAAATAATAAAAGGTACTTATCTCAACTTCTCACTATCAACCTATTGTAAATACCCCCTATCTCCCCTTTAATTCATTTTAGTAATAAAAGACAGGCATATTTTTATTGTTTCCAAGTAAATGTTGTCAAGCACATGAAAATATAAAAGGCAGAAATAATTATAAAATTTAAATGGTAGTGTATAGAAATATTAATAGTACTTAAGGGTTCTTTTTTATTAAAATATAGCTGTTGTAGATCCTGTGAGGGTTTTCATCTTCTCTCTATGGCAGGACGGTTCACCCGCTAATAATCTGTAAGATAAAACCACACATTTTAAAATTTAGGTAAAATATTTCTACAACCTAGGTAGCCCTAAGTTTACCAACAAAATTCTTTGAAACTCCTTTGAGAAACAAATAAGAAATAATTTCATTTCTAATTACTATTTTGTAATTTCTGATATTGAATAGTACCTACTTACTTATTATTGTTTTGGAAGATATCAATCCCGTTTCAATAAAAATACAAGTTAAAATTTTGCTTACCGCTTCAAGTAAGGAACCGAATAAACTGATTTAATATTCATCTTCATCTAAAGAAGATCCTTTAGTCCTCCAGGTAAGAGATTTCTGTCAGATCATCCCTGTATGTAATAGAAATAAAATAAAATTTATATTTACTAGAGAAAGTTAAAAGTTAAATAAATTTCTTAGCGCTATTCACCATCACTTCCTACAATTGTCCAAAGGAACAAATACAATACTTACCTAAACATTAGTAGTAACAATACCTATTTCCATTCACACATTACCCTCTTCTGAGAGTTCAAAGTAGGTATCTAGTTAAAGTTGATAGTCAAGGTAGCTTATCTTGGATGGAGTACTAGCTTAATCTGGGATCAAATTTTACACCTGTAAAAGAATAATACCATTAGTAACTTCTTAATGTGGATGAGTGATCAAACAGCATCTTTTAGGATTGAAATAGTATTAAGATTCTTGTAAATCGAATGTTATGAGATTTAGGTTAAGTTGGATGGCTAGAGAACTCCATAATAAAAAGCTAGGAGTACATACAAGCCTAAAACAAAAGTTTTTCAAACATACCTAGATATTTAGCTGAAACTCTGTAGGTTGATTAAATTCCTTTTTATTTAATAAGTAAGTTGTTGTAACATGGATAGTTGTTAGTGTAGCATGCAGCACTGAAGAATATGAAGTTGTGAAACTGAAAAAGGAATACAAATTATAGTTGGTATTGCCCGACAATATTTACTGGAATTATAGTAGAAACTTTAACCTTCTAGTCTTTAAATTAATTTCTCACACTGTTGTACGGTTGTTGAGTAAAAAATCAATTTAATTAGATCAGTAAAACTATTAGTAGGCAGGTAAAATCATAAGCAAAACTTTATGAAAACACAACAAAGAACTTACCAAAATTATGAGTTTTATGAGAGTATCTTTGTTCCACTGGTTTAGAAGGCGCACAGGGTTGTTTACTCTCTTTAAGTAAATACAAACTCAACATATTTCATGGTTTTTGGAGAAAGAAAGTAAAATAAATCAAATACCGAAAATACCGCGTTCAGTGAACTTGACAATTGTTGTTTTTTTAATGGAATGGAAGTTGGAATGGGCAAAGTGAACTAAGACCATACAGCCATTCAGGACTACTATCTTTTAGATGAGTTACTAGGCTTTTAGGGCTTAGATCACATGTTAGGAAATGGCTTTACATAAATATCGGGTTTGAATAAGGATAAAATGATCAAAAGTATTAAGTTAAGTTGTTTATGAAACGGTAGCTTCAAAACCAAACAGCCTCGTAAGCATTTCAGCCAAAGTCGATATTCAAGTTTCGTAGATGTATAAAGTAGAGATTTAATTTTAACTGTAGGTGTATCTTTAGACTGTCTTCCTCTCTCTGAGGTTACTCACACAGCGTAGGGTTCCCACTAAACGAGATCCAAGGCCAAGATTTCAGTTTTTATACGTTAGTTTATAGTAGGCATATAGTTTCAGACTTTAATATTTATCAGATAGGTAGTTGAGTGTATATGCATAGGTTTATATATAGGGTTAAATAGGGTGAAATAGAGGGGGGACGTTACAATGTGGAGGCCGTGACCAGGATTTGGTAAAACTGGGTTACTACGAATCTTTTCTTTCTTCTTCTCTTCATTTGGGTTTTTGGTTTCTATGATCATGAATATATAGTGTGGTCACGTCACCTTACAGTTTGATGGGTGCCGTTCACAGATTGAAGATGAGTTACTACGGAGTCCCATTGTATTGAGTAATTATTTGTAGGTATCAACATAGGTAGGTATAATGTAGCTATTTTAATTATTTTCGGTGGTCAGACGGTGACCACAATTTGTTGCTGTGAAAGAGATCGAAAATGAGGAAGACAGACTACCTTAACTTTTGCATAGTGTAAGATTTTTCAGTCGGGGGGCTGTAAGTCAAGCTTTTGCGTATTATTGTGCTATAACCTGGATTGCAATCATAAGGGGAGGGGGGCTGTTAAGTAAACAATTTATATTTTATGATACGCTATTTTGGAGGATAGTGGTCAAATAAGTGAGTTTAGTAGGGGTTTTCAAAATTAATGAACGAGGTTTGATAGGACTGAGTCAACATGCTGGTGTATTACAGACATTAGATGGCTTGTTTTAATTGATTGATTTAATCATATATTTAGATATTTTTAGGAATCAGTGAAGAAACTTTTATAGGATACCGAGACCAAATAGGAAACGCACAGTTCCAGTGAGGTATATTGATACCGAAGATTATTTAGCGACGCAGCTGCCGGGAGATCAAATTGAGGATAGGCCGGCCTTAGATCGACAAGAGAGTAGTTCGCCAAGTGTTGAGATTGTTCAACAAGAGAGGGCAACTATAAATAATCAACCAGCGGTGGCAGTAGAGCAAAGCGAGCCTTCTAATCAATGTGTTAGGGCAAGGGTCAAAGTAAGGAAGGACCACATGGGTTTTACATTTTATAGCGAAAGAGGTGTGTCAGGATCTGGCAAGTGGAAGGATGTGGTCTCTGCCTGCCCCTGTGGGAAAGAGGCGTGATTATATGTATGAATGGTAAATCTTATGTGTGCAATGTTCTGCCTCAAGGACTTAAAACATCAGTCGGAACTTTTAGTAGAGCTATGGACATAATATTAGGGCATGAAGTAAGGGAATATTGCGTAAATTATCTTGGTGATCTAGCTATTATAACAACGGGTACATGGGAAGAACATTTAGGACATAGAGATACGATACTAGGCAAGTTACATGCGGCAGGGATGACATGTAACTTGAAGAAATGCGAATTCATGTGCAAGGAAATCAAAATGTTGGGGTTCATAATATCCACTGACGGCATAAGGACAGACCCCGACAAGGTAAAGGCAATACAGGAGTTTCCAGTCTCAAAGAAATTGAAACAGATGAGGGCATTCTTTGGGCTGTGCAACTTTTATATAAGATTTATTCTTAATTATAGTGTTGAAATCCAGCCTTTATGCGATCTTTTAAAAAAGGAAAAGGTATGGAAATGGGGAGATAGAGAACAAACGGCTTTTAAGAAAGTGAAATAGGACTGGCGGGAGTTTTGTATCAAAAGGATGACGAAGGGGAAATAAGAGTTTTAGGGTTTCACAGTAAAATGTTTCGAGGAGCGCAATTGAACTGGACAGTAACTGAGCAGGAATTATATTCCGTGATAAGTTGTTTGGAAAAGTTTGAAACCTATCTAAGGGGATCCAGAGTGATTATTCAAACTGATCATAAAGCAATTAAATTTGTCAAATCATGGAAAATATATAGCGCTCGTGTTACTCGATGGATCAATTTTTTTGGAACAATTTCAATACAGAGTAGGGCATATCAAGGGTAGGGATAACATAGTGGCGGATATTCTATCTCCCTCTCTTTTTCAAAGTGAATTATTACAATAGGAAAAGATACAATTACCAGAAATTAGATACATGGAAACAAAGGTCAATAAAGATTTATTAATGAAGCTTCAGGATATCTCAAAATTACAAAAGGAGGATAAAGGTATCAGTGAACTGCGAACAAAGATAAGCAAAGAAGAAAAGGCAGGGAAAGAGCATAATAAAGCAAAAGGAGAGTTTGTGGTGTCTGATGATATCTTATATTTTGTTCCACCAGGGACTAGTATAAAATTAGTATATTTGCCTGAAGTACTGAGAAAAGAAATAGTAATTCAAATCCATTTGGAAATGGGCCATCAAGGGGCTCATAAGGTCATTAAATACATCAAGGATAGATTTTACTGGAGAGGAACAACTAGAATGGTAAAAGCCCTGGTTAGGAGTTGTCACGATTGTCAAATTACAAAAAGCAATAATATAAAATACTTTGGGCCCTGTCAATCTATTAGAACAAAAAAATATATATTGGGGACGTGGTGATGGTTGATCTGTTTGGACCTCTACCATCCTTGTGATACAAGACTTTTTCAGTAAATTTGTGAAGTTGTAAACGTTAAGGAAGGCAATAGCCCAAGCAGTTGTAGGGAGAATGAAAAAGTTTTGAATTAATTAAACCAAAAGTGGTTTTGTCGGACAACGGTTCACAATCTGCGAGCAAACTGTGGAAAGAAGAAATGGCATCAGAGGGGATAAGGGTTACGTATACTACTGTACGCAATCCCAAGAGGGTTAATAAAGAACTTGGAAGGCTGTTCAGGACAAAGTCATTAAATTAGGGTATCGGTCTTGCCAAGGATCGAAGAACTTTATAATCATGCATTTCTGAATTAATGTAGGTATAGTGAAAAAACACAGCTGTCATCTGACTCTATAGTAACGAAAAGAAGGGGAGTGTTGGCGGCTTCTTTAGAATTAAGATAGAGTAAGTAAATAAAGGAATAAAACATAAGTAAGAAAAAGGTTCTGTTGTGACAATAGTGGTAAAATCGATAAGATGGTATTTTTGGTATGGTAAATAGTAAGTTTACCAGGTAACAGAAGATACATTATGGTAAGGATTATTTCTTCACGTACGTAATAGGTTTAAGCTGAGAGAATAAAAACAAGCAGAAACAGAAACGGAATAAAATTTATAATAAAGAAAAGTAAAGTTAAAATGAATACAATAATAATAATAAAAGGTTTGGTCAAAGTCAGGGAAAAGTCAGTAAGGTTGGGTAAAAGTCTGTTCAATTTGCAGTAAGTAAGTCATAATGTACCTACCGTTTGGCTTCTATTTGTTGGTCAGGGGGGAAAGTATTTAGCGTCATGTCAATGTATTGGCAGAAGAAAGAAGGCACGTAAGGTAGAAAGTTATGCTGAGATTGAGTGTTCGGAGGCTGGGAGCTTGAGGGGTTAAAAGTCGATGGTTGGAGTTGCTGAAAAGAGGTGAAGTTAGAAGTAGAGTTATTAGCGAGGGGGTGAGAGTTTTGTTGTAGGGTTGGGTCAAAAGCTGAGGTCGCAGTCGGAGTTTGTGGATTGGGAGCTGGAGATATAATAGGTTGCTGGGCAGAGTAGGTAACTGTAGCAGTAGTGGGACGGGGCGGTCGAGGTAAGGGGACAGGCAAGAGAGAGGCGAGAGAAAGTTGATGTTTAGTTGTAGTGGGTTGGGTAATAGGTAGGAATTGGTTAGAAGATGGGATAGATAAGTTAGAAGAACAAGTCGTAGGGGCGAGGGTAGTTGTTGGGAAAGTTGGTTCGGAGTGTGTCAGATCAGGACGGGAAAGTTTAGCGGCAGGTAAATCGAATTCAGTCGGGGAAGAGTCAGGAGTCGTAAAACGGAAATTTGGGTCCAGAATTGTTATAATGGGGCGCAGCTCTATTTCGTAGTCAATTCTTTGGTGTATGTTGACCACCCTCTTGAGCTCGAGCTGCGCTTCCAACATCTTCTTGATGGCGTGCCATTGAGATCTGCATAATTTGGCCTGAGAACGATGGAAAAGACTGATGGGTACATTGCTAAACAGCACTACTCTTTGGCGGTGTACTTGTTAGTCTTTGTATTGATATGTTTTACGAAAAAAAAAAGGTTTTCGCTTTGAATGTATGTGACAATGTTCTTTTTTATTTTAATTTGTATGATTTTCTATAAGGTATCTCTTGAAATAAGCAAAAAGGTAAGGTATTAAGTCGACTTGAGCAAAATCACAGGGAAAATTGTTTGAATAGGTAATAATATTAGTAAAGGCTTACTGTCGCAGTTTAGGGCCTTGCTAATCTCCTTCCATGTAGCGGTTCTTTTCTTTGTATCCTTAAAATAACAATTAGTGGAATTGTATAGGATTGGGTAGGACATCACCTCCCTGATTAGGTCCTTTGTAAATATCATTTTGGACGTAAATATTCAAAATTCAGCTCTTTTAAAAAAAAATCAATTTTCGAACGCGTGTTCAGGAAAATTTTCAATTCAATTTAAATAAGCTTTTCCGGTTTAATTTTCTTCTTCTTCTTATAGATGGTTTCAATAAATACTATTCAGCCTATCAAGCTTAAACAACTAGCATCCAAGGCAGGAAACAGGAAGTTAGCTACACGCGACCTTAGAAGAAGAACGGACCGTAATTTTGATCAAGATTTATTTCAAATTGTGTTTGTATTTATTGACAAACAATCATTTTTCTTTTCTTGTATTTTAGCGTGATAGCGTAAATTATTTGGATTCTTATCGAGAACAAAATGTGAAATTTGTCTTTGTTCTGTAAAATCTTCTAAGATATCGAAGCAAAAAAAAAAGGATATTTGCAGTAGCGTTCCTACTTTAAAATAATATGTTTAAATTGTTGATTGATACTAAATATTGAGAGATGTTGCGAGTTTTATTTGACCTAGGATTTAAAGCGTAATTTCACAGTTTTGCATTGCATTTTGCGTAACTTTTTATTTGTCCTAGGATTTAAAGCGTAATTTCACAGTTTTGCATTGCATTTTGCGTAACTTTTTATTTGTCCTAGCGATTTAAAGCGTAATTTCACAGTTTTGCATTGCATTTTGCGTAACTTTTTATTTGTCCTAGGATTTAAAGCGTAATTTCACAGTTTTGCATTGCATTTTGCGTAACTTTTTATTTGTCCTAGGATTTAAAGCGTAATTTCACAGTTTTGCATTGCATTTTGCGTAACTTCTTGCATGGTAGAAAAAGTAGTTAGACATCCCAAGTCTTAATTTTAAGACATTACAAGGTACAAGAGGAACACATACTGTTTAAGTGGACTTGTGTTTTCTTCTTAATGTTGTATACTTTATGTTACATGTTTAGATTTAAGAAATTGGGCGGGAGTGCAGGAGTCACGTGGATCGGTGTTTGGAGTGCTCTGACTTAGGTGGTGATAAGTTCTAAGCCTACAGGAGTTTTCCTTGTACCTTTTTCTAGGGCTCTTCACTGCTCGCTGCAACTAAAAATTGTGTATGTCTTGTGACTGTCATTTCTTGTTTGTACTTATATGTTTAATTTTTAAGAAAATTGGGCGGGAGTGCAGGAGTCACGTGGATCGGTGTTTGGAGTGCTCTGACTTAGGTGGTGATAAGTTCTAAGCCTACAGGAGTTTTCCTTGTACCTTTTTCTAGGGCTCTTCACTGCTCGCTGCAACTAAAAATTGTGTTTGTCTTGTGACTGTCATTTCTTGTTTGTATATGTTTAATTTTTAAGAAATTGGGCGGGAGTGCAGGAGTCACGTGGATCGGTGTTTGGAGTGCTCTGACTTAGGTGGTGATAAGTTCTAAGCCTACAGGAGTTTTCCTTGTACCTTTTTCTAGGGCTCTTCACTGCTCGCTGCAACTAAAAATTGTGTTTGTCTTGTGACTGTCATTTCTTGTTTGTGTATGTTTAATTTGCTATGGTGTTAACCATTTCATGGTAAAGTTCTAGATCAATGAAAAAAATATATAAAGATTGGGGTTGCATAACTTTTAAACCAAATTTGTTTATAAACAAAAAAAAAAATATATATAAGCTTCATTAATTTTATTTGAATTCACGAATAGTAAGGCCTTGAAATTCTGTTTGAAAGAGAGGATCAGAGGTTGAGGAAGGATAAATGTGAAGAAAGAATACCAGATTTTATACAAACCTATATTTAATGTATTAATATAAATTGATATCTGTTTTATTTATATTATTTTATAAATACAAAAGTAATTTTGCAAGGTTCATTCAGATTGTCAAAAGCCATCTATTGGTGAATACAGATATTGCTTGTCCTTCTAGAAAACACTACACTTACAAGAGGACTTCATATGAAAATTTGGAGTTAGGTATAGGACAGCTGTCATTTCTGTGTTTAACAGATGTTTCATATGAAATCTGCACTACACACGCAGCTGACTAGCAGGATGCAAAAAGCTGATGCTATTTTTCCCCACACATCGCCTTTAATATTTTATTATAGGTGACATACATTGTACTGGGAGGTTAGCGAAGTAAGTAAGCTGTGGAATTCAGATAGACAATTTTTACCCATGCGCATTTAGATATACGGCAAATAGGAGTATTGTTGTTTTGTGTAGGGCAGTATGGAGTTTCATGTTACAAAAAAGCATATAAACGAGTTTTGGCGTGAGGCAAAATACTGTGTCCTTCTGACCGAGAGGATTCACACACTCTTCTCTGCGCAAGATCTCGATTTAATCCGCTGAATATAGATAGTTGCACATGTTCTTGGAAGTTGTCGATGATTTTGGATTTCCAGTCGAAATTATGGATGCTAATCACCTGGTATATTACACACCACATACACAATACACTTTCTTGAAGGTCCGGCAATATTCTTGTTACATATTTTGTGCGATTCAATTATATTTATGGGGTTCGAATAATTCTTCATTTTATAGACATGAAGGATTTTCGAAGGGGGCTGGGTGTAACGGAACGGGGCCCTGATTCTGTAGGCCACCATTCCAGTCACAAAATATGTGGATCATATAAATATTAGTCATGTACCTAAGTACCTACTAACACATTAAAGTCTGCGCAAAAAATAAACACCGAGTCTTATTTTGGACTTCTCCCATCTTAAATAGGTATTTAAATGAAAGTAAACTTATTGCAATAGAATAACTTTAGATAATAGTAACAAACGATAGAATCGATCCTTGTCTCAAAGTATCAATACGGTAGAAATTGTAGATCAAGTGTACTAAACAGTCAATCTAACCACCAAGGTAATAAAGTAGGAATTATAACGACACGCAGTTTTCATAGTAAAATCAAACTAAAACCGCAGAAAGAAACCAGTCAGAGGAATGTGGATTCTAACATCAAAGCAGTAAGGCTCATACGATGTGAAGTATGTGAAAGTATACCTTATCGTCTGAAGGGAAAAGTTGAATTTAGGAAGAGGACTGTGATTCACATCAAAAATGGTTTTGTACAGAATATTATCGTAGTAAAATGGGCCAAAAGAAAGTAAACTTTAACATCTGAGCAGTAAGGATCACGTAAAATCGTGAACCTTGTCATCTAAGGGAAAAGGTTGAATTCGGAACGGAAACTGCAAATGACGAATCAGAGCAAGAATCGTTTTGTACAGACACAATAATATCGTAGAAAAATGAGCCAAAGAAAAGTAAACTTTAACTTCTTAGCAGTAAGGTTCATGTGAAGTAGAAAGTGGGAAAATGAACCTTAACGTATATGGGGTAAGGTATAACTAAAATCAGTAAAAGAGACTCTGTGAAATATCTGAGAAAATTGTGACCAGTAGCGGGACCAAGGATGTCATTAAAAATTAAGCCTTAATATGTGAGTGGTAAGGTTTGCTATTGAAGAAAGGGACAGGTATCATTTAAAAATAGACTTTCACGCGAAGAACATAAGGTGCATTCGTCCAATAGTCAACGCTGTGGCCAAGCAGTGGTCCCAGGTCGGATTATTGATCAATTCAATGAAAAAGCAAAGAGGTGGGACGACAATCGAATAAACACCTTAATGTGTAGGTGGAAGAGTTTGCTTTAGAAGCAAGCTGTAAGGGGAAAACAAAAAGGAGCCTTCGCGCTTAGATAATAAGGTCTGGTATCAATTGAAGGAATTTGCAATCAGAAAACTAATTTTTGTTCGGAAATAATGCAAGGAAGGTAGCATGACGCAGCAGATTTTGAGAATGCATTTAGATAATCTTTAATACGTAGATGGGAAGGTTCGTTTTAGTGTATCGGATGGTTGTGGAACATTGTAATGAATTTTATCTGAAGTGGGCTGGAGTAACGAGTAGGGTAGGGTAGGAAACAGTGACTCATGCGGGTACTCTGACTCACGGCTGTATCTCCCGAATGGACAAAAGTATCTACCTGTCTCCCTCACTCATTGGTAGTTCGCGACAGCCGAACGCGCATAAACCAGTAACCCGCCTGCTCCAGCGCCGTTCAGTAGTGAAAAAAGTGTGTGATAGTTTTTGTGCCCTCAAAACAAAATTACGAGGTAAGTTACACTTCGTTTTATTCATTGATAAATAAAGATTCGTACAATTGTCATTGTTTTGTTGGATAGTGGTGTTAATATGCTAGGCAATGCGATAGATTTGCTGGCCGTACGGGAAGAATTGTAAGATGTGTCACCTTTTGAATTCAAAATGGCGACGAAGCCTCACTGACTCAATTTTAGGAAGTACACAATGACTCGCGAGTCAGTGTGTACTTTTGTGAGTCAGTGTTTACTTTAGATTAGAAAAATATAGTCATACGAAGTATATATTATGTTAATTACATACTATGCGTAGGATATCAAAACGGGAAACAAATCTTTTTTAACACATTTGTAACCTAAAAATGCTTACTTATTCTTTGTTTTACTGTCATGTTTCAAGATCGCTAGAATAAAAAATATAGGTATGACCATCCATGTTTCGTCATTTCACATCCTTTCCGCTTAGTTTCATTCACACACAATACATCTATACGCCTTTCATCCATCTCCTGACATACCTCATCTATTTTATCTATCAGAAACAGGTGTATATGGCGAGTGTGGATGGGAACGTTGGAAGGGGAAGACCAAGACGCACGTACTTGGATCAGATCGGGGACGTCCTAAAAAAAGGTCAGGTCAAGAGTACCCTAAACCGACGAGCATGTATGAACAGATTGATGCATGTTGAAGAAGCGAAAGAGGTATGTCAGGATCGTAGCAAGTGGAAAGATGTAGTCTCTGCCTACCCCTATGGGAAAGAGGCGTGATTATATGTATGTATGTATGTATGTATGGTATGACCATGACCATATGTTCAGAGGGTATCTTTAAAGTCATTCCAATACAAAAGTTTTCAATTCTAACATATTATGTGGAAGCTTGAATTCTTAAAAAGTGTTATTAGTATTATTAATACGATAGATTTCACGAATTGTTTGTGATAGCCAATTTATAATATCCAATCATTTACTAAATATTTGTTTTTATTTTATTTTAGAATGCCGCGTCGCAAAAGCGACACTGGACGGAAAGTTCGAAACCACACTGAGGATGTCAAATTAGCGTGCTGTCGAGATAGCGTTTGTTGAAAACTGTCGAAATACTGTGTGTCGTGATTATGTGCTGTCAATCTACCGTCATCTACTCCTACTTTGAGAACAAAAACAATCAGGACCTTTTTTTTCAACATAAAAGTTAAATAAATGATTTGGTACATGAACATGTGATTAATGTACCAAAGGCATAAGTTGTGATAATAAATATTATTTGACTGATTAGAAAATTGTGGTTTTATTATAATGTTTTATTAACGAGCCAGTGTGTACTACTGAAATGAAATAAGACTAGTACTGGTACACACTGGCTCATGTCATTGTTGAGCCAGTGTGTACTGCAAAAAAATGTTAGAGTCATTGTGTACTACAGGGTTGAGTCATAGTAGTCTGGTACCGGTACAGAGTGGCTCAATTCCCATTTTTTTTAAAACCGTGCCTGAAAACTTTACTGCAGTGTAAATCAAACAAGTGACACTGCGAGGAGAAAGGCAAATAATCAATGCATATAAGGTATAAATTTCAGTTTGCTACTTTAACGTTATCTATAAAATTTTACTCTCCGAAAAAATCCGAGTCACTGTTGCCGCCCTGACCCTAAATTTAAACCTTCGTGCGAACATGATAAGGTGTAACCTTACATTAAGGGGATGGGATGCAAACGAAAATAAACTTTTATACGTAGATGGAAAGGTATAATTTCAGAAAGAATTTTCGTCGTAAAATTTCTTGAGAGATTTTTCAAGATTAAAACTATGAGACCGGGCATTTTAGCAAAATGAATTTAAAGATGTTAGTGGTAGAACTGAGATTGGAGAAAAGCTACATAATAATAATTATGAAACCTTGGAAATTGATTCAAATAATTTCTGAAGATTAATTCCGTAGGTAGTATGGAGATAAATTGTGTGTCTTACTTAGCCCATAGGACATAGAGGTTTTCGAATAGGTAATGGGTGAAAAATTGAGAAAGTAGGACAGGTGCGTGTCGGGTTTGTACTCGAGGGTTCCGTGTCATTATCTATGGATGATAGAAGACGTGTTCTGGTTCTGGGTAAATTTAGATTGTCAGGCAGGATATCACGCATTATGCGATATGATTTGGAAATAGGCAATTGAATAACCTAACAAACAAACGACAGAAGAGAGGACCAACCCGGATTCGTAACCCCTTTGGACACGGAACTCTATAAAATGGGGCAAATAAAAATTGAATCTTATCGTTCAGATAATAAGATTTGTTTTAGGAAAATAGGATTTTGCTTAGTAATAAAACTGGAACTGGATTTCTATAGAGAATTAAAAAGTGAACTTTACCGCTCAGGTAATAGGGTGTTGGACATTATTGTGTAAACCGTAAGGTTCATTTTAGAGAATAGGATATTTTGTTTATGATACTGGATATATTGAGAAGAGGAATTTATTTCTCAGATGTGTATGTGTAAGATGTGTGGACTTTATTATGTAGGTCGTAAGGTATATTTTTGGGGAAAAGAATTTGTGCTTTTGGAGTTGAACTTTATTACCTGGGTGATAAGGTGCAGTGGTTATTATGAGGGTAGCCTATTTAAGCCATACAACTCAGGAGAGCGGGGTTCATTCGTCTTCTAACTCCTCGTCGCTTCACACATCCTTTGGATCTTTGGGGTAATTTCTTCCTAAGAAATTTTACACTTTGTTATTTTAGAGTCTTGCTTTTAAAATCATTGGGTTTTGGAATCTATGGTGGATATTGTGATAGCAATCATGATATTGACCGCTTTGTTTTAATACCTAAATTCAGTAAATTCTCCTCCTTTGTTTTAAATCTACGAAATAAAGTACAGCCTTGGGTTTTTCGGGAGAAGACGAATGTTATGTAGAACCTAATGTGTTTTCCTTTGGGATTTCTGGTACTTATCTTTGGTAGGTACTGGTAAGCCTATTGAAACGTACGTTAGCTTCGCTTCTGTTAGGACTCTGCCTTAGAGAGGGCGAGGAGGGCTATTTACGGAGCCCTTGTTAATCTCTATGGTTCGCGTGTAGGACTTGATGAAGGTAGCAGTTGTGATCGATCTGATGTATCAATCATTGAACTTGAGGGTACCTGACCATACCTGTTAGCGGCCCACTACCTCTTGTCTTGTCCAAACACTCGGAGCATTCTCCAAACATAACTCACTTGATCTCACTGGGCCTACCCCTCCAACCCAGTCCACGGACTACTAGAGGTTTGGTGAGATCTTAGGGTGCACTAGGTAGAACACACAAATCTTGACTTTGCCGTCGAGTACACCTATTCAGAATAGAGGATTAGCCTTGAACTCAAGGCGAAGCCTACCAACCCACACACCACACATTTAATTTGTAAATATAGGCGCATGCCTAAGTTTTGCCATCTACACAGAAGATTAGGAAGGTAGTCACATTTAACGCGGTTGTAGGGTTTAGCTGCTGTTAGCCTCTCCTTTACTTAGGCAGGGAAACTCTATAGTCTGCGGAGTACCCGGACCATAGTGGATTTGTAGGGATATTTATAAACATCTCAGAGAATGGGAAATGAACTAGAAAATAAAAGAACCAGTTCAACCTTTCAAATACTTACTTAAACTTTGCTTAAAACTAAATCGTAGACTTGATGCTTGAAGCAAATAGTTTTCTTGTAAAATAGTAGGTACCTACTTAGTTTCAAGTTTCTCAAAAGCATGAGAAATCTTAGAAGTCACCGAACAGCAGCATAGCACAACGTACCAACCTTAGGTTTCAAGTAGGTAATACAAAACCCTTGAGAAATAAGGCTCGATTCATTTCAAAATAAAACTCTCACCTATTTGACAAAACATTTTAATTCAGAATAGTAGAATAATTCCTTTTAGATCTATTTTAGATTAAAATTGGATAAGCATGCAGAAGCAAATATTTGGTTCCCCTATCTTATCTACAAACGTTAAGAACAAATGCCATCATCAGTTTCTAAAAATAACTAGTACAAAATTAAAGATGAAAAATAACGTAAGAATCAAATTCTCCTATTACTGTTGAAATAATAAAATTAAAATTAAAGAATTGTAGAGACAAAGAACTTTGGATCTAAGAATTTTACTAAAATGAAAAACTACTTTTACCTACTTAAGAGGGATTCAAGAAAGATAAAATTCATTATTGTATGTATGAGAATTAAGATTTGTTCAAGATAAAATATACCCACCTATAATACATACCTACTTAATATCAGAGTTGTCTGTCTAAGAAGGCTTAATAGAATCGCATGCTATGGAATTATAAATATTCCTAATAATCTGACACATCGTACCATATGGGCGATTATGGTTATTTAGCTTGAGATTTTACCAAAAGATAAAAATGGAAAGCTCTCTAAGGATGTGACAACTTAGCACAGAACGTTTATTATAAAAAAGTTTGAATGCTTTTTAATTCTCTGGAAAAAGGGGAAACGGGGGACACTTTCTTATGACCACATGACAATAGTTTTGATGATCCAAGTAGAATCAGTAATAAAGTAGATTGAGATAAAAAGAAACCTCTCCAAACACTTGGCATTGAAAACGTAACTTCCTTTGATTTCATTTAACGCCTTAGATACCTATTTGACAAAGCTGGTACTCTCTGGATGTGGAAAACCCAGATTTAGCTCCTATTGTTACGTATATATTTATTCATTATTAAAACTCCTCTTTTTGAACATTGCAAATAAATGTAAAATAAATTCTAAGGCGTTCTATATTGTTATAACATTAAATGTAGAATCTAGCATCGTTTGGAGACAGAAGGGTGGAGTCTATCCCGTCAGGTGACGCATGACACGATTCACATTTGCATAGGATATTTTCAGAATGAGGGAAAAATCTAACTTAACAACCCTCCGAGAAATTAATAACTGGAAATACAAATGTGGCCTCTAACTTACTTTATACTTACACAGAGGCGCCGCGGCGAGCGGGGCGGCAATCTTAAAGCCCTTTACAAAATAAGTACTAGCACTACGACATTTTACAATCTTCTACCTCTTCATGTTGTAACTTGGGTTCTAAAAGAAAAAGATATCACAAAGAAATTCTTACATCCTTAGGTAGTCTAACTAAAAATCTCACTAAATGACAATTATTTATAAAAATAAAATAAAGTAGGTAGGAAGAAGTTAACATATCAGGTAGTTTGTCGACTCGATGTTCCGCACATCTGAAGTAGAAGAATTCAAACTGTATTTCTACCAGCTTCACTTTATTCACCTCCAAGTGAGGCTATAAATGACTAAGCTAATTAAAATATCAATAAAAAAAGATTGTTAAAAGGTTATGAATAAAACATCATTGATTTTCATTATTTAAATAATAAAAGGTACTTATCTCAACTTCTCACTATCAACCTATTGTAAATACCCCCTATCTCCCCTTTAATTCATTTTAGTAATAAAAGACAGGCATATTTTTATTGTTTCCAAGTAAATGTTGTCAAGCACATGAAAATATAAAAGGCAGAAATAATTATAAAATTTAAATGGTAGTGTATAGAAATATTAATAGTACTTAAGGGTTCTTTTTTATTAAAATATAGCTGTTGTAGATCCTGTGAGGGTTTTCATCTTCTCTCTATGGCAGGACGGTTCACCCGCTAATAATCTGTAAGATAAAACCACACATTTTAAAATTTAGGTAAAATATTTCTACAACCTAGGTAGCCCTAAGTTTACCAACAAAATTCTTTGAAACTCCTTTGAGAAACAAATAAGAAATAATTTCATTTCTAATTACTATTTTGTAATTTCTGATATTGAATAGTACCTACTTACTTATTATTGTTTTGGAAGATATCAATCCCGTTTCAATAAAAATACAAGTTAAAATTTTGCTTACCGCTTCAAGTAAGGAACCGAATAAACTGATTTAATATTCATCTTCATCTAAAGAAGATCCTTTAGTCCTCCAGGTAAGAGATTTCTGTCAGATCATCCCTGTATGTAATAGAAATAAAATAAAATTTATATTTACTAGAGAAAGTTAAAAGTTAAATAAATTTCTTAGCGCTATTCACCATCACTTCCTACAATTGTCCAAAGGAACAAATACAATACTTACCTAAACATTAGTAGTAACAATACCTATTTCCATTCACACATTACCCTCTTCTGAGAGTTCAAAGTAGGTATCTAGTTAAAGTTGATAGTCAAGGTAGCTTATCTTGGATGGAGTACTAGCTTAATCTGGGATCAAATTTTACACCTGTAAAAGAATAATACCATTAGTAACTTCTTAATGTGGATGAGTGATCAAACAGCATCTTTTAGGATTGAAATAGTATTAAGATTCTTGTAAATCGAATGTTATGAGATTTAGGTTAAGTTGGATGGCTAGAGAACTCCATAATAAAAAGCTAGGAGTACATACAAGCCTAAAACAAAAGTTTTTCAAACATACCTAGATATTTAGCTGAAACTCTGTAGGTTGATTAAATTCCTTTTTATTTAATAAGTAAGTTGTTGTAACATGGATAGTTGTTAGTGTAGCATGCAGCACTGAAGAATATGAAGTTGTGAAACTGAAAAAGGAATACAAATTATAGTTGGTATTGCCCGACAATATTTACTGGAATTATAGTAGAAACTTTAACCTTCTAGTCTTTAAATTAATTTCTCACACTGTTGTACGGTTGTTGAGTAAAAAATCAATTTAATTAGATCAGTAAAACTATTAGTAGGCAGGTAAAATCATAAGCAAAACTTTATGAAAACACAACAAAGAACTTACCAAAATTATGAGTTTTATGAGAGTATCTTTGTTCCACTGGTTTAGAAGGCGCACAGGGTTGTTTACTCTCTTTAAGTAAATACAAACTCAACATATTTCATGGTTTTTGGAGAAAGAAAGTAAAATAAATCAAATACCGAAAATACCGCGTTCAGTGAACTTGACAATTGTTGTTTTTTTAATGGAATGGAAGTTGGAATGGGCAAAGTGAACTAAGACCATACAGCCATTCAGGACTACTATCTTTTAGATGAGTTACTAGGCTTTTAGGGCTTAGATCACATGTTAGGAAATGGCTTTACATAAATATCGGGTTTGAATAAGGATAAAATGATCAAAAGTATTAAGTTAAGTTGTTTATGAAACGGTAGCTTCAAAACCAAACAGCCTCGTAAGCATTTCAGCCAAAGTCGATATTCAAGTTTCGTAGATGTATAAAGTAGAGATTTAATTTTAACTGTAGGTGTATCTTTAGACTGTCTTCCTCTCTCTGAGGTTACTCACACAGCGTAGGGTTCCCACTAAACGAGATCCAAGGCCAAGATTTCAGTTTTTATACGTTAGTTTATAGTAGGCATATAGTTTCAGACTTTAATATTTATCAGATAGGTAGTTGAGTGTATATGCATAGGTTTATATATAGGGTTAAATAGGGTGAAATAGAGGGGGGACGTTACAAGTTGCCTCTATTCAAAATTTCATTACGATATTATGCTTAAAATATTAATCTTATTGATATAATTTTTATACTACTCTTTAGATAAATCAATTATCTAGTAAAAATCGGCAAGTTCAATGTTGTTGTGCTACTTTATGAATTATGATGTCTAAATACCTACAAAAAGGCGAGGGGCGCGGCTCCGCGGGCTTCGTCAGTCGCGCGGTGGCGCTTACGGAGGCTGGACCTGTGCTGGTGCTCTGCTCGACGTGCGACGTGATTTGATTTTTCGATTTATTTGTTACCATTTAGTGCCACAGTATAATTAATGCAGTATAACAACGGAAAGAAAAAGTAAGGCCGGCTACTAGATATTCTAACTTTTTAAAAAGGGTCTTGTAATATTTGGATATTAACAACATCAACAACTACAACGGTCCACTGCTGGACATGGGCCTCCTGGTATTAGAGGGTGTTTTCCATGCTCACCGCACGCTTGGTAGGCGGGTTGGTGAGTGCAGTGGAATGTGTTGTATTATATGTAGCAGAGAAATATTGAAATCCCACCAGATGTCGAAATGATTGATTATTATTACATCTTATTACAAAATAATAATAATTTTATACTTAAATCCATCTACTGAAATTACGCCATCCAGGGCCAAACACAGGAAGTTCAACAAAATTTAAAACTCCGGTCACCCATAGTCCTTTATAAAAGACTTTTGCTGAAAAGTTCTTGGGGCCAGATAGTCTGGACGAAGGACTCGATTTTGAGAAAAGTTGTCGTCACCTCATACGCGATAGCTAAAACACGTTCCGTTTGATTCATCATAATCTCCTAATGATGGATCAGACTGTTTTGGTACACTAGGTATCTGTGACGTCCGCGTAGATGGCGGCTTTACTATTTAGTTTTATGCAATAATACCGTTTGCCGTGTGATGCCGGCTTAGAATAGCATCACTCCATTTCTTTCCCGTGGGAGTCGTGTGAGGCGACTAAGGGATTCGAGGGTGTATATTGCAATTTTAGGCGATGGGCTGACAACCTGTCACTATGGCGATACACAATTTTCCGAATGACCCTCAAATATTTGTCAGACGTGGCGTAAATGTCCGTTTTTTTTCGGCTGTTTACGCTCTGCCTACCCCGCAAGGGATTATAGGCGTGATATGTGTATGTATGTATGTATACCGTTAGCCGTGTGATGCCGGCTTAAGGTGCTGTTTCGAACCACCTTTTCCGATGGCACATGCCGCGTCTATCGGCCGCCGCGGCAGATGTCATTCCGAAGGCAGCGGCCGACGGCCGACAGCACATGTCAGAGTATAGTTTTCAGGACTTAGTTATTATGTTTATTAGGTTATTATGGTTCATCGGGTCATGATGGTTCATAGGGTCGTTGGGTTCATCTTGTCGTTAAGGTTCATCATGTGGCCAGAGTTCATCGGTTTGCTAGGTTGGTCGGGTCATCATGGTTCATCGGGTTATTATTTTTCAAACATACATACGTACATAAATCAGGCCTATATCCCTTACGGGGTAGGCAGAGCATTAACGGCCATAAAACGGATATTAACACCACTTCTGTCTGACAAAAGTTTGAGGGTCAATCAGATAACTGTGTATCACTATAGTGACAGGTTGTCAGCCCATCGCCTAAAATTGCAATACACATCTAACCCTCGAGTCCCTTAGTCGTCTCTTACGACACCCATGGGTAAGAAATGGGGTGATGCTATTCTAAGCCGGATCACACGGTATTATTTTTCATCGGGTTATTATGGTTCATAGGTTCGTTGGGTTCATCTTGTCGTTAAGGTTCATCATGTGGCCAGAGTTCATCGGCTTGCTAGGTTGGTCATCATGGTTCATCGGGTTATTATTTTTCATCGGGTTATTATTTTTCATCGGGTTATTATGGTTCATCGGGTCGTTGAGTTTATCTTGTCGTTAAGGTTCATCATATGGCCAGAGTTCATCGGTTCACTAGCTTCATCGGCTTATCATGGTTCATCGGGTTATCATGGTTCATCTGGTCGTTAGGTTCATCTTGTCGTTAGGGTTCATCATGTGGCCAGAGTTCAACGGTTCGCTAGGTTCATCGGGTTGTTGGGTTCATCGAGTCCTAAGGGTTCATCGTGTCGTTAGGGTTCATCATGTGGCCAGAGTTCATCGGGTCGTTATTGTTCATCGAGTCGCCAGAGTTCATCGGTTCGCTAGGTTCATCGGGTTATCGTGGTTCATCGGGTTATCATGGTTCATAGGGTCGTTGGGTTCATCTTGTCGTTAGGGTTCATCATGTGGCCAGAGTTTTAGCTTTAAATTAGCTTACTTAACTGTCCTTCCAATATCCTAACACACATAATAAAATAACTAACTAACCAACACAATGACCAACTTAGTTTGCCTACTGCATAATTTTATACTGTGGCGTTATCGCCCGCCGCGTAAGGTCAGCGGAGTTCAATTCAAAACGGCCCGCGCGTAAAGCAGAGGCGGGTCGCCTCGGCGCGTAAAATACCTAAAGCTCCCGAAGAACGCGCCCTTAATACGTATTAAACGTAGAAACACCCAGACTAAACACAAATATCTGAAAATGACTTCACAAATATTTTTGTCTTGTGCGGATCGAACCCACAACCCTCGGCGTAGCAGGCA
>JAQAHW010000051.1:0-2500 GCA_027580185.1 Tuta absoluta
GAAGTTTAAAACCGAGCTCAAAGAATATATACACAAAAAAGACATAAATGTAGATAAGATAAATAGAATTAACACTAAAGAAGAGCTTCACCTAGAAATTGAAAAGTATATAGATAGTGTAAGGCAGGCTAGCGAAAAGTCAATTCCACCAAAGAAGATAACAAACAAATACACCCTACCTTGGTGGACAGAGAGGCTCGAGAACTTGAAGAGAGACATGGTGACCAAGAAACGCCGTATAAAATGTGCAGCAGTCCGTCGTCGACCTCATGTAATTGATCAGTATCTGCAAGCAAAAGATCTTTATGAACAAGAAGCAACACAGGCCCAGACCACGAGCTGGAAAGAGTTTTGTGGAAAGCAGGACAGAGAGAGCATGTGGGATGGCATATACAGGGTAGTGGGAAGGACTTCGAAAAGACACCAAGACCAGCCACTCGTTGACAACGGTAAAGCACTCACTCCTGAAGAATCTGTAAAACTTCTGGCGACTACATTTTTCCCTGATGATGTAGAAACAGAAGATCAGGATATTCACAAATTAATGAGAGCAAAGGCGCGCAAGATATCAGACTCCCTTCCTAATGACCTGCAGGATCCCCCTTTCACCATGTCCGAGCTAACGTTTGTAGCAAAAAGCTTTAACCCCAAAAAGGCCCCGGGACCAGACGGTTTCACGGCGGACATATGCGCTGAAACGATACGGACGACCGGAGAAATCTTTTTGGCACTCATAAATAAATGTCTCGAACTGTCTTGCTTCCCGGAGCCTTGGAAAGAAGCCTACGTAGTAGTACTAAGGAAACCAGGAAAGGATGACTATGCAAAGCCAAAATCATACCGCCCAATAGGACTCCTCTCTATACTAGGCAAGATCTTTGAAAAAATGATGGTGAGGAGAATCCGCTGGCACATCCTACCAAAATCCAATCCAAGGCAATACGGTTTTGTTCCGCAGCGCTGTACGGAGGACTCCCTCTACGATCTCTGTCAACATATAAAAGATAACCTCAGAAAAAAGTTGATCAATGTCATTGTTTCTCTGGACATAGAGGGGGCCTTTGATAGCGCCTGGTGGCCAGCAATCAAATGCAGGCTACTCAATAAAAGGCTACCACAAAACCTGAGAGGACTAGTCGAGAACTATCTGGAAGATAGGAAGGTAACCGTCGGGTATCTTGGACAGCAGTACCAAAAACCCACAACAAAAGGCTGTGTGCAAGGCTCAATAGGGGGTCCAACATTCTGGAATGTTTTACTGGACCCACTTCTAGACGAGCTAGAAGAAAGTGGTATTTACTGCCAAGCCTTTGCCGACGATATTGTTCTGGTGTTTTCCGGATCGACTGCCCTGGAAATAGAAAGCCAAGCTAACCCAATCCTCGCCAGGGTCAACGAGTGGGGATTAAACAATAAGCTTCGATTTGCCGCTCACAAAACCAACGCTATGTTAGTCACAAAAAGACTAAAATACGACACACCACGCATCAATATGGCTGGAACAGAAATAATAATGGTAGAGGATATAAAAATCCTCGGTTTAACCATCGATCACAAACTCTCGTTCGAAAAACATGTGACTAACATATGCAGAAAAGCGACAAATCTATACAAACAACTGGCCAGGGCGGCTAAAATATCCTGGGGTCTCGGGCCGGAGATCATTCGGACGATATACGTTGCCGTCGTGGAGCCTATTATCCTCTACGCAGCAAGCGTATGGGCAGAGGCGTCGGACAGAATCGGAATACAGAAGCACCTTAATGTAGTCCAAAGGGGCTTCGCGCAAAAAATCTGTAAAGCTTACAGAACCACATCCTTAAACGCGGCTCTGGTTCTGTCCGGCCTTCTCCCACTAGACCTCCGAATAAAAGAAAACGCCAAACTCTACGAAGCCAAGCGCGGAAAGCCTCAAGAAATCTTAGGAGATAGGAAAGTGGAAGAGAAAACTTGCTACCTAAAGGCCCTACATCCAGCAAGAGAGACCGATGTGTCATTTACACACTTAGAGGATATGGAACCCCACACCATCGCAAACAACCGAATCGAAGGGCCCAGCATTTATACAGATGGTAGTAAAATCGACGGGAAGGTGGGAGCAGCCCTGACCCTATGGCAGAACGGAGCAGAAGTCAAAATGAAGAAGTACAAGCTCGAACCTTTTTGCACTGTTTACCAAGCCGAGATGTACGCTCTACACCAGGCTATAGATATGGCATCCGAAATTGAGGGTAATACAGTTAACATACTAAGTGACTCAAGATCCGCACTCGAAACTCTGCAAAACAGAATCTCTTTTCACCCTATAGCATTTAATATTAAAAAGAAAATCTCCGAACTAAAAAACGAGGGGAAAAACCTGAGGCTCTTTTGGATAAGAGCTCATGTTGGCACGGTGGGAAATGAGAGAGCAGATGAGCTAGCCAAACAAGCCGCCCATAAAAAAACAAGAGCAGACTATTCAAACTGTCCACCCTCGTTTATAAAGCGATCAATCAGA